>JAJDFE020000010.1:0-142435 GCA_021527465.2 Geoglossum glabrum
GTAGGCCGACACGGTCGGCGTGATCTTGAACACGACGCCGGCCACCGGCGTGGTCTTGCTCTTGTCGTAGGTGCTCGGAAGAGTTAAAAAAAAATAAAAAATAACTTTGGCTGGAATGTAGGGTAGGATTAGGAAATTTAATAGTAAGTGCTATTTGGGTGCGGGCCTGCCCGTAGGAAGTGAAAAGAGGATTAAGGTTAGGTAGGGTGAAGAAAATTACAGTTGAAGATAAGATATAACCCCCCCTGGATGATTAACGATACCACTCTCCCTCGAATGGCTTCTCTGCCATTCCTGATGTTAGGGAACAATGGCCAACCCCCCCCACGTCGCTCCCCACAACCCCCCACCTAACCACACCTCCGGTAATATCCTCCTTCTTTCCCTCTAGTGGATGGCAACCAGCGCTTACCGCTACGCTACAGCTTCCCACCAAGCACGTCCTATCACTATACTTCCTCAACCCAACGCCAACTGAACATAGCGTGATAAGGCCTAGTAGGGCCATTGCGAAAATGATCGCCATGGGAGAGTAGCCACATGTGGCGATGGAACCGTTGGGATCTTCGGCGTTGTCGTGGTTGTAGGCAACAACGCGGGCGGGGAAGATAGATTGCGAGGCGAGCCAGTGGAGGAGGGAGGTTAGGGACATTGACGATAATGCGTAGGCAGCGGGGATGCCTAGGGCATAAATTCCTAGTTGGCTTGTGCCTTTTCGGGGCCCGCTAACTCGTAGGGCTTGGCCCTCGGGTGCGCCAAATTGATTCCATTGCTGGCCGACAAGCATTGCTGTTAATGCGCCGCTGAACATTAAGTACCACGCTGAGAGGACGATTTGCGGGGTGTTTGCGATGACAGATGTGGTGATGAGGCCCGAGCCGCCGAGGTGGTGGGGGAGCGGGATTAAGGCTCCGGCGTGGAGTTGGCCGAAGCCGAGGGACCAGAGGGTGCTGAGGTTTTCGGCGGTCGTGAGGTTGTGGAGGCTGAGGGAGAAGAGGCCCCCAACTAGACAGAGGGACGTGATGCACCTATTGTGGGTTAGGACGCGATGTTGGTTAGGATGCTGACGGACATACAGGACATTACACCCCATCCACGTCTTCCAACTAACCCGAAACCACCACTCCCTTCTGCTAACCCACCTTCTCCCTCCGCTCCCGATCATCTCCCGCCACCTCCCTTTCTCTACCTCCCTTAAACCCACTAAACACATCCCTCTCGTCCCCTCATCCTCTCTCTCCAAAAAGCTTTCCACCGCATCCCCAAGCGTCAGCAGCAGCTCCCCTCCCTCTACACTCTTTCCAGTAAGCCACAAACATACAACCTTCACCCCATTACAGAAGATAACTACGATCATAATATGCAAACTAAACTGCAGCCTGCATTTTTCTGGAGCTTGCTCGGAGAGGCAATACAGCAGGCTTTGTCCAGCCATGAACAACGTCTGCGAATCCGCCGAAGCAAGTGCATCGCTAGGTAGACAATCGAATTCCTCTATTGGGAATGTCACGAGCCCCAGATTCTCTGTTGCATTCGTCCCACAGATCCAGCTATTATTTCCCAACAACTCCCTGTAGTCCCAGTCTATGTACCCTAGTAGGGCATTATTCGGGCTTTCATCGCCGTCACTTGAAACCACGACTAGCACGTCTCGCCGGTTGAGAATGAATTGGTCACTGTAGGCGGATACGCAGGCATGGGGATCCAGTTTTTCAAGGGAAGGGATGAGGTCGTGGAGGCGGGTTAGGGCAGCTGTGGCGTTGGCGGAGCCTATGGACCAGGGGGCATTACTGAGGAATGGTTCGGTTACCACAGCGAGGGTGTATTGGTATGCGGAGAGGGTGTCGAGGACAGCGGAGTTGTATCTGTGATTTAGTAAGATTGTAGGACTCATCGCTTTAATTAAAACACTCCAGCTACGCAGCACTCACAGCAAATGCAACGGTCCCGAACTCCATATTAAAGCCCACCACAGCCACCACCCTTTCCTATTCAATCTCCTTAAATTCCGCCAACTCGGCACTCCCAAGTCCAGCCACCCTCCGCTGGCATGCACCATGTCCACATCTTCCCTCGTTGGCGCGCACAAACACTGCATACTATATCCGCTTGCAGCTAGTAACAGTGTCCCTAAGATGTTAATCGCGAGGTGAGCATAGATGCCCGTGCGTTTTGTGCGTTCGCAGCTTCCGGAGAAGAAAGTCCCAACACCGGAAGAGAGGCCGTTGCGGACGGAGAATACTAAGGTGAGGATGAGGTTTACGAGGAGGATTGCGAAGGCGAGGAGGGTGTAGAGAGTGTGCTTTGCCAATTTTCTAGGCCGTCGGGGTCGAGATGTTGGGTGAGGGGGGAGTACCCTTGGCAGGGGGCTATGGGGGCGGTGGCGGGGCTCGTAATCGAGCAACCTGGTGACGGAGTCTGTGGCTCTTGAGATGGGTTGTGGATATTGATAATGTCCATAGGCGTCCCTACTCCGACGAACACAACGAAAAGTTAGCCCTGATCAGCAACTCACAGTCCCGATAGTTGTCTAACTCACACCGGAGCCAACTCATACCCTCCTCTCTCATGTCCTAATCGCATCCCCTGTAACGGCAACTCCCACTTCGCCGCCTGCGGCTCTACGATATGCGGGTGTCCTCCGGCGGCCAGGCCTATACTACCAACACTACTCTCTCCTGTGTACGACGACCCTCGTCGTTGTCGTGGAGGGCGGCCAGCGCGGAAGATCTCATATCTGTAGTCATGTTCGTCGTTATTGTCGCCAGAGGCAGTGTTTGGGGAGTAGGGATGAGAGTGGCCGTAGTAGCCAGACATGGATTGGATCGTCGCGACGATGGGACTGGGGGTTGGAGTTACGGCAGCTCCCAGGCACGTCGTTCGAATAAGATATCCGGGGAATATTCAAAGTCGCCAACCGGCCGTAAGGTAATATTAAAAAATAGGGATTCCCATCGCGCCAGCGGTGGTTGTATGTGGACGACGATCGGGGGAACGCGGTGTGTCATCCTCCCTAGTGCGGCAGGCCACTCGCGTCGCAGTATCCAGCTCTCCCTTTCAGCTGAACTTGGCGGGCTGGTGCCAAGGCGGTAGCGTCCTGTCGCGCAGCGTCGTGTGGCTGTTCGGTGAGTCCGAGCACACGTGGGTGAAGACGGGAGGGAGAGCGCGAGCCATTATCGGAGCGATGAGTGGTGGGCGTGGTGATCTTATGAGATTAGACTTCTACGCTGTGGGAGAGTCGGTGGGTCACGAGACTGCGCGCGTCGTGTCTGATTGGATCGCCAAGAATTTGGCAGAGCCAATTGCGCTGGGGACTGGAGACTTGGCTGTTGAAGCACTCTGTGTGACTCTTGATTCTCTGGCTCTGGTTGTGGCTCCTGCTTGTAGCGGTGGACGTTGGCCGAGAGTGTGGTGCTGTGAAGTGCTCGGGTTCGCAGCGACGAGGCTCATCGGTAGGGGGTATAAGGAATGAAGGTAAGCAAGCTAGTTTTGTTACCCTGGTCGATGCTCCACGTGCTGCCCTCCGTTCTCTGTTCCCCTTTTTTCCACTATACCCTCCCGCACCGCCCCTCCCCCCCTGCCACTGCGAGCACTACGTAGTACAAAATACGTGGTACCTACTCCGCATAGATTGCCGTATTCTGGGTATTCTATCGCGGGCTGCAGAAATAAGGTTTAGCCGTGAGGCTTGGACACGAGCCCGGTTGATGCGACCAGGCTCGGGTGTGTAATGGGTGCAGTGAAGCGAATAAGAACCTGTAGAGCAGTCCACTCTGTATGTAAATAAGTATGTAAGAACAATGTTGTATGTACATACATACCTACATACATACCTACATACATGCATACAAAACTACACACATGCATACACTATGTCCCCGACTTGGGAAGTCGTGTGCCCTAGAATAGTTGTTCTCACGTGAAATACCCTGGGGGGATGGCCCCCTGGTTTCGGTGTTGGGGGTCGGGAGGATATGGCTTGGTGCTGAGTTGAGCAGTGCTCTCGCCCTTACTCCCTCTTTGCCGCATTAGGACGGTCTCTGGGTTGGTGGGGGGAAGCAAGTGACTAAAGACTGACTGTCCTTTCTTTTTTGGGCTGTGCGGCCGGGCTGACAGCGCGCTGGCCACTATTATTTTAAATTTTTATTTCCACTGCTGGCCTACAGACACTACGTAAAATGGCCATCTTACCTCAGCCACAGTGTGGATAATACCCGAGCTCTCACAGGTTCTCGGTTGCAGTTTCCAATGCAGGTTCCACTTCCAGTTTTCCAATTCCAGTTTTCCAATGCCAGGTGCCAGGTCTGCATATGGCATCGGCGGGGGCTATTTGCGGCTTGGTGCGTGGGTGGTCTGTTTCGGGCGCAGGAACGTGTTCGAGTCTTCCGTAGTGCAAAGACATGCTTGGACACCATGAAGCGACCCCACCGGCTCGCTGCCCACACCAACGTCAGCTTCACGTCCAATCGGCATATGGGTGGCTGCTTTCGCAGAGGTGGAACAGGCCCGTCTCTGGCGCTGTAGTTGCGCTGGGATGGTACTATTGTACAGCTTTTCGTTATTGTCGCTGGTCCACAGCGTCGAGTCGCTGGATGGGGCTACATGGAAGCGTTCGCAACGCGACGGGCAAAGAACAAAGTCGGCCGGTCTTGCTTGAAATCGACGGGTTTTATCTAAAAGCCGCATGCGCGCTGACGGGAGACACGGACTAAACCTCTATACCCGACTATCGTGTGTGTCTGGCCATGTTTCTTTCCGGAAAACCAGAGTGACAAAAAGGTACTTAGCCCCCAACACCTGATCACGTACAGTTCTTACTAACCTGCCGGGGCCACCCCAGTTTCATCCCTGTCTCTCACATTTTGATTCTACCTCCCACACGCTTGATGTACCGCAGCAACTATGGGAAATGAACCACCATGGCGAGGCACCCATATCGGCGCAAAGACCAAGGCTGTACTTATGCATCTGGAGATGTCGTGAGATGGCAGGGGGATCGGGTGAGTTGATATAACCCCATCCGCCCACCGGCTCACCCACCCTTTCTTGTCCTCCAAAGCACGGAAAAGGGAGAGAGCCTTTACGTGCAACTGTCTTTTCTATTCCCTAATTATCATCTCTCGTTTCCTTTCATATCTCCTCTCAACAGGCGGGAAGAGGGTTACTCTCAAAACTTAAGGTTATTACAACTACTACTTCTGTTTCATAACTGGAAAAAGCGGTTCAGGCGATGGGTTCCTTGATAGCAGTTTGGCGGAGTCCAGCATGGGTGGCAGTCATATCGCTGGTAGTTTTGCAGGTTGGTTTCGGGGTGGGGTACAAGATCCTGAGGGGGGATGGGAAGTATGTGATTCTTGCGGCTGATGGACGTCGCGATCTGCCGCGTTTGGATAGGCGTTTAGGATGGGATAGGCAGCTGATAATGAGAATACTAGCAGGTTCATACATTCATTTTCCCCCCCAGCATACGTTTTCATCACCGAGTTGCTTAAACTCTTCATCTCCACACTCCTTTTCGTTGGGGGATGGCTCTTCAGGACCGATTCCAGTTTCCAGCACCAGGATAAGGCCATCTTACTAGTAGAGAGGAGGTCGATGTTGACGTCACTCAGGGAGATGGCGAAGGAAGTGGTTGGGGGGGGAAAAGCATTTGGGTTCGTACAGTTGGCGATGCTGTATGCTGCTATAAATAACGATGTTTGTTCTTCCGCTGGTTTCATATGACTTGCACGAAATACTGATGGGTGGAGGAAGACATTTATGTTGTTTCGGATCGCGGATCCAGCGACAGTACAACTGTTTAATTCGGGGGTCGTGCTGGCCACGGCTCTAACGGTGGTCGTGGGTCTCGGGGTTGGTTTTGGAGAGGTGCAGTGGATTGCTATTGCCACGCAGGTATGTGGCTGGTTCTATGGCTTACCGTTTATTTGAGCTAATATTAGGCACAGCTTTGCGGCATCATCGTTAGCCAGCTAGGCACCGAACAGGGTTCGGCTTACCCTGTGCCGGTCTTCTTTTTTGTTATGGTCTATGGGTTTTTAAGCGCATTCGCCGGTGTATACAACCAAAGCCTCAATCAGTCGAGTAGCTCCTCATTGCATGCGGATAATATGGTTCTATTCTCTGCCGGGTCAGGTATCAATCTTGCTATTCACCTCGCCCTAGGCTGGTGGAACCCCGAGAGGCCGGGCTTACTCGATGGGCTCAATGATCCGGCAGCGGTGGTTCTAGTGTTTGGTAGCGTGTTTATTGGACTGGCTACTACGGTGGTATACAAATGTATGTCTAGCTTGTGCTAATTTATGCGGTTGATGAACTGTTACAGTTACTGATTTTCACAGATGCCGATGCGGTCACCAAATGTTTCGCGACATCCATATCGGCAGGAATCATTTTTATCATATCTATGCTATTCTTTAGTACCGAAGCTGGGGTATGCGCCATCGTTGGGACGATAGTCGTCTTCATTGCGGTCTGGGTCTACTTTGCAGCCCCCGACGAAAGGGGCCCTGATCACGTTCCCGTGGCTGCTGACACCTCATATCCAATCCCGTCCTCCCAAGATGGGAGGTTGTGGGGTGGAAACAAGGGTGGGGTCCAAGAAGGGTTGCTACCGTGGGGTTCTTCGCATAGGAGTACTGGATGGCTTAGCTGGATCGCTTTTGCTATCAAAGGCACGGCCACCATCGCTATAGTAGTCGCTACTAGCAACGCCGGCTCTCTGGAGCCGCCAATCGACATGCCAACCGCACCTCCGCAGCTACCGTCTGCGCAGTCGGGCGTGCTAAACAGTCCACTCGAAAGTACACTTGCCTTCATCCGCTGGAATCGCCACGGAGAGTTTATCCCGATGATAGAAAATTACCGGCCATTCTTCTACGACCTCCACTACTCTATCCCTGTTCTCACCGATGATGCAAATCTCACGGCTGATGGCTTAGAGGACGGATCCTACGTCTACAAGCAAGTCGCCGACACGATGCAGCTCATTCTCGACGAGCAGCCCGAGATAAACGGATTGCTGTACTACCACTTTGACTCCTGGATCGATCCTACGCTATTTGGTGATATGGATTCCGAGAGCATCTGGTATCCAGATTCATTAGAGCCGAAATTCATATGTACACATTGTGTTGAGTCACTGCCGTGGGTTTTCGATGCGAGAGATGACGCGAGGCGCGCAAAGTTAGCGGAAGTGGTTCTGGAAGACCGAAAATCGGGGTACAAGGTCGACATTAATCAGTTTTGTGACGGGTAAGAATTCCCACCTTGTTAGCGGTAGTCCCACAATACTGATTCCCTACAGTTCGTCCGACATATACTACATCCCGCGCCGCTTCTTCAAAGACTTTATTTATCTTTCTGCCCTCTTCTACGACCTCAAGATCTTCCACGAGATTGCTATCCCCACAATGGTTACTATAATCGACAACACACACCGCGCGTCCATTATAGACGACTCTTCCCAAATCTCCCCCCTCGACTGTTGGGGTAGCAGCGGGAGCAGCTCCTCCGGTCCCTCAAGGCACGATACTACATGGAGGAAGTGCGGGCACAGGTTGGATTACTCCGACAGAGATGTCACGCTGGCATTCTACGATAGATTAGCACGGAGCGCACGGTGGCTGGGCACCAAAGGGCCGAAGACTAGCGGGCGTGAAGAGGAGAAGAACTGTGCCTGGGCGACAAATCCCTGGTGGTCTGGGTGGATTTGCCCTGATACGCTGTCGAACCAACCTAGCGCTGACAGAGCCCCGAGGTTAACCCATCAGGAGCCATCCGTTTGGTTTTAATATGCTGCGAGCAATGAAAAAAGCCCTTTTCTTTTCTTGGAGGATTATTGTACAAAGTAGCCGCGGCTACGAGAGGGCACTACAAGTGCTCTAATGGGTGTTTGCGTTATTCCGGGGAGTTGGGTGTCTGCATACTAGAATGGAGGGAAGGCGGTTGGGTGTTGTCAGATTATGAGTAAATATATGTGGGGTTCCTCGGAAGCGTAGCTATCACCTATATATATCGGGTCTTGTCGTCTTGGATGGAGACGCTCTAGTGTTCCTATAGTGTATAGTTCCCTATCATTGACACACCCATGCATTCATCTGCGTACTCTCGGTGAAGTCATTTAAAACATTAGGCTAGTCAGCCACACCCGGCCTCAATGATCTAGTGAACCGACTCCATCCAGCGCCACAGCCAAGCATCCGGCCAGGAACTTCATTGGATATAGTGCGATACACCAACAGTATACAATAAAACCCGGGGCAAACCCCCCCACAAAAAAAAAAAGGAACTAGCCAACTCCGTCCTAGGCACATGACCCAAACTCCTGACCCCAACTCCACTAGCCAACTGGATTCATTGTCCGGTCCTTTCCCAAACCCGCAGAAACTCCCCCGCTTAAAAAAAAAACTCCCACCCCGTGTGCAAGAGAGAAGGATGACAGCGGATGCCTGTATTTGTTTTTTTTTTTTTTGGTTTGGTTTGGTTTGCTATTGAGGGCGAAAGTGAAGACGAAGATAGGCGCTCTAAAACCCCCAAGGAAAGCGGATATTTATCGCGGGGTTTCTAGCTATGTATGCATGAGGACTCGGTACGGTGGTGTGGTGGTGGTGCCTCTGCTGGGTTCTTTGGACCCTCGGTGCGGCGTTGGAAGATGTGTGTGTGTGTGTCGGGAGGGTTTGGACGCGCCCCATGGTGTGGGTGTGCCCATCGCTCGGATCATCTCCGCCGCCGGGATCGAGATCTTTCCGCCTCGGGCTTGGCCGTCCCTGCTTTTTGTTTTTTGTTTGGTTTATTGGCTCGTTCGGCGGCTGATTGGTGGAGGGCATGTTAGCTACTAACTTGTCGTGGGGGGTTTGTAGAGGATTCGGATATGATGGGGGCGCAACGTGTATATCAATACACATGTATGACTTACCTTTTTTGCAACCACCGCAAGGCCATCCACGAAGGAAAGGGGTTTGGTGAGTTTCGCAGAAGTTCTGGTGAGTTTTGCAGAAGTTGTAGCCGCTTTGGGTCTTTGCGTGGCGGCAGTTTCCCCGGCTTCGTCCCGGGCAGTGGTGTGGGGAGGAGGGACGACACATGTTTATGGAGGTTTGGTATGTGGGGTAATAGTAGTGTGAGCAGGTACGCGGTATCGGGGCGCTTTGGAGTTGCTGCTGGTAGTTGGTATCTGGAGACGGTGTGCTCTGCTGGGAATTGGGGCCCAAGGACGTGGCCTGAGAGGACCATTATGTACTCGTTGGATGGGTGGTGGGTTGGGTCGGACCTGCATTACACCTGCAAATCTGAGCGGGTCCACGGGGGACCCACATTGGTAAGTTTTCCCCAGTAACCACGTCGACTGTACTCTGGCTCAGGTATCTCGTTCCGGGGAAGGCGGTAGTTAGGTGGTGGGGCAAACCGTTTTCGGACATTGGGTGCGCGGGAAGCTTAGATATTAGCCTGTGTTGGCTCTAGAACCAAGATTGATACCTGAACATGACGGCCATACCTCAGGAGGGAGCCTCAATCGAGCAGTTAAAAAGTCAATTCCTCGCATGAAATTTCCCCAACGGGATTTAGCCTTCGGGAGGTTGCCTAAAACGGGCCACGCTAACCAAACCTAATCGTTTTCTAGGTTGCAACGAACAGAAATGGTATCCGAGATGCGAAGGCGCTTTCCCCCCGCGGAATAAGGTGATGGTGGGAGTCCATAAACGATACCAGGGGGTCAGGAAATGAGAGAGTGAAATGCTGCATTCGATTATGCGGAGTAAAGCGGCGGGAACGGTAAAGGAAGTAATCGTCGGGGCATTGCTCAAGCACATTTCCTGATGTGGAAGTGAGGCGCCACCCCGTAATGGATAGACGCAACTTTGGTGGGGCAGTACCCGGCTGTACAGAATGCGAGTCCATCCCATCGACAGGCGGTAAATAACTAACAGGAGTACTCCAGCGCTATCCTCCGGCACGGATTCAAGATTTACGGTCCGTACCGAGCTTACTAGCGGAATACTGGCCCTCAGAAGTTAGCGGTGCACGTCTATCTAGAGAGAATGGGCATGTGAACGGCGCATGGGATGCTCCTAAAGTGGGTGGATAACATGGTAACTATGTGATGTTTTGTCCGTGAGTGTTGGTTCCGTTGGAATTAGATTGTCCTTCGCGGTGTTCTGCCTCGACCTCAAAAGCCCGTCGCTGCCCCTACACACTCCGTGGATCTACTAGGCTTTCTCTATCATACTAGCCCTCGCGATGTCTCCCGGGGCCCATGCCCAGCAAAGTGAGTCATCCGCCCTTCTCTCGATATAGCTGGGTACTGTGACTTCGAAGGCCTTGTATTCGGCACTGACTCACTCCTTGACGAAAGTTTGAGGCTCTGGCAATTTGGGTTCTCACGGTGGACAGATAAGTGGATGCAGAGAAGGGTGGAGAACTACCGGCTCGATAATCTCATCTACGCGGAGAACAGACTCTGTCTGTTGGCGGATCAAATTAAGTTACGGGGCATGGGGTCCTTCTCCAAAGGGTCGGGTTCAGCAAACGGAGACCAAAAGGATCGAAATTTCTATGGAGATTAAGACGTCCCTTAGAGGGGAGAGGGGGGCGATTTGTCCCTACGGGTGTCCAAAGTATCCGTTTTTGCCTGGCGATTGCCAATCCGTGCGTATGCGGGCTCAAACTGGATCAAGTGGCTGGAAAGAATAAAGGAAAGAGAAGGACGAGCTTGATGGAGAGTGAAGTGTGGAATAACGTAAATTTACATGTGTGTATGCGATGCGCAATCACGTGCATAACTAATAGGCCAGAGTGTACATGCAGGGCGAGCAGAGAATCATCGCGCACCTCCATATGCTTGATCCGACAGTCCTGTCAGCCCTGACAGTCCCAAGCGCCCTAGCTCGGCAGTTCCCCCATGCCCTAATGCCGATCCGGTAGGGAGAGTGGGGGATTCCCTCTTGTGGCGCGCTGTCACCGCCAGCGGAACCGCCCCGCCTCAGCCCGCCACCAGCATCGCTTGTCAGGGCTGCTTGAACCTGACCAGTGGAGGCGCAAGCTGTTCCTCCGGTCTCTTTATTGAGGTTTGCCGTCGGGGCCAGCCTCGAAAGCGCGACTGAGACACTGCACACGGATTGTCTCCGCTAATTCCCGCAGTTAAGTCTTGCAATGTGTGGCACTCCGCTCCCCAACCTCCTTGATGGGCGCAAGCCACCACGACGCCACGGGCATGCTATTGGATGGAAGCCGGGGTTTGCATCCTCTCTGAGCGTCATTGCTCTTTCTCGAGTCCCTGCTCCCAGCTTAGGTGCACATCGGAGTCCCACGCCACATGGTCCCGGCTCGGTAGTTAGCCCGTGTCTATATCAGTCCGGTGGACGTCGCACCCGCCCTTAGCTGGCGAACCCCAATTCACCCCACAGACCCTCCACAGTATCATTATCGCGGGGAAACGCAGCCATGGGATTGTTCGCGCGCCTTTGGGATTTTTGCCTTCATTTCCCTCTCCTCTACACCTTCACAAACGATCAGTCTCTACTCGACCTTCCGGAGAATGCACTTGTTCCGGGCGGATGCGTGAACTCCCCCAAAAATCGCAGTTGCTGGTTCGGCAGATTTGACATCTCGACGGACTATGAATTAATGACGCCGGAGACTGGGAGGGTGCGCGAGGTAACCAGCTCTGCCCTCTCCCACCTCTTCCTACGCGAATAGGAGCGCTTACCTTCGCAGTATACTTTGGTCATCGGGAATTCCGTCATCGCACCAGATGGGTACCTCTTCCCAGCTATGCTAATCAATGGGACTTATCCTGGTCCTACAATTGAGGCGGATTGGGGAGACACGTTAAGTAAGAAGAGCCTAGCCCTAGCGATTAGTGGATACGGGCTCTGATCCGGCACCCTCAGGAGTGACGGTGTACAACAACCTAACGAACTACAATGGAACTTCAATACACTGGCATGGCATTAGGCAGTGGAATTCAGTATGGCAAGATGGCGTGACAGGTGTCACCCAGTGCCCAATTCCGGTAAGCCGTTAGGGTTAACGATTGTGTTCATTCTTCGTCTTGAGCCTAATTTCTGAGAAGCCAGGTTCCAATTGGACGTACGAGTTTAGAGCCACACAGTATGGGACTTCCTGGTATCATAGCCATTTCAGTCTGCAGTGTAAGCCTATCCCCTGTCGCATTAGCTGCGTAATATGCTAACTAACCTTCAAGATCCGGATGGCATCGTGGGTTAGTGGATATCCCCTCAACAAGCTCATGTGCTACCATACTAGAATGGTTCGGAAGCTGACTCTCCCGGCTGCTAAAATTTGGCGTGGTACTGACTCGGGGGTGGTCAAATAGGCCCCATCAAAATCAATGGACCCACGATAATTAATTACGATGTAGATGTTGGACCCATATTGCTAACAGACTGGTACCACCAAGATGCGTTTGAACTTTACCATGAGGAACTGGATGGTTCCCTGCCGAACCCAAGCTCATACCTCATGAATGGCAAGGGCAGATACTATTGCTGCAGCGAAGCCGACTCAAACTGCACCGGCAAGACGCCGTCTCTGCATAGCATCAATTTTGAAAAGGGCACAACATACAAGCTCAGCATCGTCAATACAGCGACAGACACGCACTTCACCTTCTGGATCGACGGTCACAAGTTTAGCGTCGTCGGCACAGATTTTGTGCCTATCCATCCATACCACACCGACACCATCAACATAGCAATCGGTAAGAACGAGCTGCGCACTCGTGATTTGGGGGAAGTCGCTAACTCTAAAAGGCCAACGCTATGACATCATTGTCGAGGCGGATGCTGATACGACAAATGGGACGGATTTCTGGATCCACGCTCGTGATTGCACCAAGATCGTTCAACCCTCCACGTTGGGCATCATCCGGTACCAACCATCATCGACGATTGAGCCACCCATACCTCCCCCAAGCAGGCTCTGCTACGGTTGTGAGGATGAGCCACGCGAAAGCATGAGACCTGTCGTAAAGCGACATGTAGGGAAACCGTCCAACGATTTCGAGGACCAATATCTCTTTGCTGGCCTTCAGAACTGGCCTGATCCAAACATCACGTCGGACCTGCATAAGTGGATCCTCGCCAATTCGACTCTCCAAATCGACTGGGAATTCCCGAGTATTACCATGATTACATCGGTTAACAAACCCACCTGCGAGAAACTAGCACCAAGATTTCCAGGCCAATATGCACCCATCTGCCTAGACACAAACATCCACACCGGAAACTGGGTCTACTTCCTCATCCAAAGCACGCTCAGCGGCAGGGAAGAGCGCCTCTACACCTACAAAATCCACACCTCCCATCCAATCCACCTCCACGGCCACGACTTCACAATCCTGGACCAAAAAAGCACACCCTGGAACGAATCCGAATTCAAACCAACACTGAAAAACCCTGCAAGAAGAGACGTCGTCATGCTCCCTGTCAACGGCTATGTTGTGATCGCTTTCCGCGTCGACAATCCCGGACCCTGGCTCATGCACTGCCATATCGCCTGGCACGCAAGCTCGGGCCTCGCGGCGCAGTTCATTGAGCAGGCAGACAAGGTCGGGCCGCTTATGGTGAAGGCGGGCGTGGACGCGGACGTCGACGATTTGTGCCGCGTCTGGAGAGACTGGTACCAGAATCATAGCATACCTATGAATGCCACGCAGGAGGATTCAGGGATCTAAGGCGTACGCCCATCAAGAGGGCGGGGGAGTTGAGACATGGAGACTTCATTGACCACTAGTTTCTTTTTGGTTTTTTTTTTCCGGCCGGTTTCGCGCCTTTTGTTCTCCCGTCTCGCATAAGTAGGAGCCAAGCACAGAGTTCGAGCAAAGGATATGGACGCGGCAGAACAACGCGAATTTTGAAATTCTCATTTCGTGCAGCTCCAGCACCTGTCATACCCCTTCCTGATCAGTGTCCCGCACGACCAAATAAAGGTAGTTTTCCTGTCGGGAAAGATTATTCCGGCAATATGCAAAAAAAAACAGCCGTATAGGCGATGGCTGGGGGTTGCAGGAGATAAATTGAAACAAGTTAAAATAAGAATAAAAACCTTCCTCCCCCGGGAAAGGGAAAAAAAATTAGAGGCAGCGCCTTCCTTATATTTATTATTTTTGTTGCAACCTACTTCTGGAAAAAGGGTTTATGTATTATAAAACGTGTTGTGAGTCGGGGTGAAGTTGACTGCGGGGCAGGCTTTTTTTTATTTTTATTTTTATTTTTATTTCTATTTTATTATTGGGTGGATTAGGGTTGCCGAGTTGACCAAGTGTACGTACGGTAGAGGCAATCTCACGTCGCGCAGGAACACAAGTCCCCACAAATGGGGTTTGCGATGGGTCGTAAAGAAAAGCGAGAACCCCCGGCGCTTTTTTCCACGACTTCCCGTGGTGATCGATCGCACAGGCTGTCTGTGTTTTGAGCGGTGAGTGAACGTTTTGAATGCGGCGGCTTTGACTGGACGAACAGGCTGCTTGCAGCTGTCTTGCGGTAGTCTGAACGTTGGTTCCGCTGTGGAGCGTTGTGGGGCGTTGTGGAATGTGGGGTTGCACGAAATTGGGTGCGAGCGTTGGCGTGAGAGCTGCGAGCTGCAAGCTGAATCCCATGCCCATGCGCAGAAGCAGAGAATGCGGGCTGCCTGTCGGACGGCCGTTTCGCATGACAATGACGCAGGCGTGTCGTGTGTCGAAGGCCCAGGTCCGTTCCGTTGCGTTTGATAGCGGGCTGGTTGATTAGTGGCGTCGCGGCAGGCCCAGCAGCCTGGAGGGGGGGTTTGACGGGAGTTGCACGCGCTGCTGCTGGCAGCTGGCAGCTCTACGTGGCACAGCTACTCAGGAAGATTTATATCGTACGTGCTATGGTACAGGACATGTCCCTCCTACATCCACATCCACCCACGTACGTACAGAGAGTACAGACGTCTTGCGAGAGTCAGACTACTCCACGCCCGGCTTCCTTGTTCGACCGCGCCGGCTGCCTGCGGACGCCAAGGCCCCAGTTGCAGAACTCCCCGCACACCGTCTGCTGTTCTGTGCCAGTCTGGGCCCCGTCAGATTCACATGGGCTGCTGTGCGTTCGAGCTCCGGTTGGCAGCACTCGACCAAGTCCCTCTGCACGTAACGGTGAGGTGCAGCAGAACCGGCCCTTTCGCCGCATGCAGCTCACCGTCCCCTGCCGCAAGCCCATGGGGCCGTTGGGGTTGTTCAGCTTGACCCCTGGCGAGTAAGCCACTCAGACTCAGGTTTGGCAGGTTAGCACTGTCCGACACGAACGGATTTCTCTCGTTTTTTTGTTTTGTCTCTCTATCTTTGGCAGCGGGGTGTGCGGCGGGCTGGCCTGGAGTACTTAGGCCGGGCTGATCCTCAGTTGCCCCTCCGCACATGGGAAGCAGCTTTAACGAGGCCCAACTCTGCTGAAGCCCGCTCGACACAATCTTTCGACCCTACTTGAGCTGTTCTATCGCGCGCGGGGCTTGTCTACGCCATGGCTGCAACTTCGAAATGGCGGTCGCGGCTGTCGATGCAGGACTTGCTAACCCACACTCTCGGTGAATTTTTCGGCACTTTCATGTTCCTCCTCATGGCCTTTTGCGCGACGCAAATCGCCAACACTCCTTCGTCCGACAAGGCCGTGTCGGGTCCGAGTATATCGAACCTGCTGTTTATCGCGCTGGCGTTTGGATTTAGTCTTACGGTGAATTGTTGGGTGTTCTTTCGGATTAGCGGGGGCCATTTCAATCCGGCGGTGAGTGCCTTTGTGAGTCGGGGGAGGGCAGGCGGTTGGCTGACTATGTTGGGTGCAAGGTGACGCTGGGTATGGCCATTACAGGCGCAACGCCGCCGCTACGGTTCGTGATTTGCCTTCACTAACACGCCCTATTGCTGATTTCTCCCTCTGACAGAGGCTGCTTCATGGGCGTTTCGCAAATTTGTGCGGGGATTGCTGCCGCCGGGGTGGCTAAGGGACTGCTACCAGACCACCAAGTTCTCTTCGGTGTGACGAAAGGCCCAGGCACAAGTGTTGCACAGGCGCTATTCCTGGAGATGTTTTTGTCCGCCCAACTAGTCATTACCGTGCTCCTACTTGCCTCGGAGGTTATTTTATTTCCCCCTGCGACTCTAGTCATACTTATTTGATGCTGACCTAGGCCTCTAGAAACACGAGGGCACATTCATTGCGCCCATCGGCATCGGCCTCTCACTATTTATAGGCCATCTCGCCGGTCTCTTTTTCTCCGGCAGCGGCATGAACCCAGCGCGAGCCTTCGGTCCCAATGTCGTTGGAGCTACCTTCCCCAACTATCACTGGATTTACTGTAAGTGCCTGGTTAACCAACCCAACGGGCTCGGCCGGTATACTAACCCCACCTCAGGGATTGGCCCTTTTCTAGGGTCTCTACTGGCCGGCGGCGTTTACATCCTACTAAAGCATGTTAACGGCTGGGAAGCTAAGGGTGACCGCCATGTTGTCAGTGACGCAGAGACCGGCCACGTTGAGGTGCACGGGAAACAGGCAAGCGAATAGTTGAGGGCAAGTGCGTGGTCTACAGCGGGGTAAAAGGGGGCAAGGAAGAGGCGTCCAGGTTGTGACGCAGTAATTTGGCTTAACGGAGTCAATAAATTGGCAAAAACAAAAATTCACGGCAGTTAGACTACTTTACCAAAGTCGTTGAAAGGTGAAGGGCATAGTCAGCTAACCCCAACTAGGAAAGCATCTTGCTCCTCTGTAGGCTATGACGTGCCCGGCACTAGCACACCCACCCTCCAACTATAAAGCGGGATTCATGTGATATGTAACCCAACCGGAAAACCAAGCTTCTAATTCATGTGAAACTCCCCAAGTAATACGATTCTACCGTATCAGCGGGGGAGTTAAATAGCAAAGGTGACCTCGTGACCACAGACGACCCATACAGTCTTATTTATGTCTAGAGAATTGAGGACCAAAAAGCCGGCGGGTTAAGTTGCTATTGGACAGAGGGCTGACGATCGCCACCTAGGGTTAACCCCGCGCGGGAGCTTCTCGGCTCGCGTGAAACCCATCCGCCCATCCATCGCGAGGCCACACAGGGGGGGGAGATGTAATCTACGATTAATTAATCAATATTCCGCTCGATATTGGCAACGGATCACACGTAGCGTACCCGTCCACGTACTCCAGCGGCACATGACTTCACCCCATCCCTCCCTCCCTCCCTCCCTCCCTCCCTCGACCTAATCTACAACCAGGTAAATAAATAAATAAACACTCGGTTCAACAGACAAGGAAACCCAGGAGACAAATCGCGGGGCTCTCGCCAGCCAGCCCCGGTTAGCGGACCCCCGACGCGCATGCGGGGGACGGGGGGGGGGGGGCTGTAAACGGGAAAAAAAAAACGAAGAGGCGGGCGGGGAAGGGTAGGTGCTCTATTCTACTTTACTCTACCCTACTCTACCCTACTATACATACACACATGTATGCCAAAGCGGTGTATCCCCTCCCGAGCGCTGAGAGAGAGAGCTCCCCAGCCAGCCGCAACCGGGAAAAATGCGCCAGCCAGTCAGCGAGCGGGAGAGGGGGGGGGAAATTGAGAGAAGAAAAAGGAAGGAAAGGAAGGAAGGAAGGAAGGAAATTGCCTGCCTGCCTGCCTGCCTGCCTTCCTTCCTGGGGAGCGGTGGTGGCGGAGTGGAAAGGAATAAAACAAATTTTATATATATATATATATATATGTATATATTAAAAAAAAAAAAACCGCGTGTTGTCTATGTAGGGGTGGGACGCAGGCGAAAACTCTGGGGGAATTTTTTTTTGGGAGTTTTAGTCGCGGGGGCGGGGGCGGGGGGGGGTGTGCACGCACCGCAGTCAATCATTCAAGTCGGTCGGTCAGTTAGTCAGTCAGTCAGTGCGGGGGGGTGTTTATGTAAGATAATAGTAAATTTAGTTAGCGGATGTGGGGATGCGAGCGGGGTTCTATTATAGAAAAAAAAAAAAAAAAAGCAAAGTTTGGTTTAAAGATAGATCGTGAATAATCATCACACTTATGGCCCCCACTCGGTCCGCGCATGCTCGGGCTAACTAATTCCGCTCTCGCAAATTTCCTCTACGTAGCTAACCTATCCGTCTGCTGTGTGTGGCCCTATTCTGGTTCAGTTGTTGTACCACCACATCTGCAAACACCCCGGCGGGCCGATATCATCGGCCTGGGCCAGGGTGTCGTCAGCATGCCCGCACACATTCACGGCCGAGGGCCTCCCCCTCGGCTCGTCCATACGCCGGTTTTCGTCAAAGTACATGGAGCTCGGATTGTACATGGGCAATTCGTGCACGACCTTCAGCCATGCGGGGACAACGGATGCGCCACGCGCCATGGCCCTTGAAAAGGCCGGCAGCGAGCCATCGACAAACCCGGCTTCGGTGCGATAGCCCACCACTGCGTGGAGTCCGTGGAAGACACGCCACCAGATCGTAAAGGCTTTGGATGTGGGGAAGCCTGGGTAGTCGGTTGGCGTGGGTATGACTTCGCAGGCGGAGATGAGCCAGTATGCGAGGCGGTTTCGGCCTCCATAGGCTGGGGTGGGGATGTTCTCGATGCGTACACTTTCGTCGATGGCGGTCCAGAAGCGGCCCCAGTTTCCGTGGCCATCTGTCATTGCGAGGTTGACGCTGTTGACGCGCTGGTCTCTCAGCGAGAGGTACTGCCAATCTTGCGCCCAGAAGTACTGGGAGTCGATGAAGCTGAACCTGCTCGACGAGACGCTCTGTAGGCCGTTCCAGAAATCATTCGCTTCCTGGATGAAGAGGGGTCTTTCTCTGGCGATTGGGTTTCGGTAGATGTATCTCGCAACTTTGACTGGTTGTCTGCCCGACTGGCGGCGGTGGAGGGGGTTATTTGGGGAGGATTCTTTAGCGTCACCGCCCGGGGCGGCTCCTGGTGCCTTTGGGATGAGGTCAGGAATCACCTCGAGTGTCAAACCGGTGGCAGGCACGAAGCCAAGGAGCCCCTTGCCCCTATCATCATTTCCGCTGTTTGTTGTGGCTTGGAATCGGAAGACAGGTTGCATGTACTGGTGGCCCGAGTCATAGAAGCACATATGAACGCTCTTGACGGTGATATCCGCCCCTGACCCGGCCGCTTCGAGCTGCTGAACAATCGATTTGTAGATGTTATCTACCGGGAGTGGCTTGGATGTTGAGTCGGTCCGTTTTGCCGGATGCCAGAAATGTGTTAGGGAATGGACCAAACCGTCACCAGCGAAACCGAAAGAGGCCTGGCTTCCAGGGCCACAGACCGGGTACTCGCCGCCTTCGTGAGCGATGGTCCGGTTGAACCTAATATCCGCCAGATAAGGCATTGGATCAGTAGCTTTGGTGTTGTTGTAGTGGGTCGATCCGGAAAGCACTGGGCCAGTGAAGAACGAGATTTTCGTGTCGTCAATGGGAAATATTCTCTGATCTTCAAAATAGTCGCGAATACGATCGGTAGGTATATTACTTGCGGGTTTTAGGGCCTCGAATTTCGGAAAGACTGAAGTCTCGCCGGTGCTGCTATCGATGTATCCGACAAGCCGGCCGCCATCAAGGTAAGAAACCCCCCCTTGATCTCTTTCTTCATCCACCCTTGAACCATTCGCAGCAATTTGGATAATCTTTCCAAGGATATCAGGTGGCATACTAACCGGTTTGCCGAGGGAGAGGAACGGTAGTGCGCCGGTGATGTTTGGGATGAGGTTCTTATCAAATA
This sequence comes from Geoglossum glabrum, assembly GCA_021527465.2. Taxonomy (NCBI): domain Eukaryota; kingdom Fungi; phylum Ascomycota; class Geoglossomycetes; order Geoglossales; family Geoglossaceae; genus Geoglossum; species Geoglossum glabrum. Next base: position 19,732 of record JAJDFE020000010.1, read on the forward strand.
GGACCTCAGATGATACGGTGCTGGACCAGGCCAACAGAGTGGCTAGGGTAACGGTGGTGCACTTCATTGTAGCGCAAAACAGGTGAATGGCTCTGAATAGCGACTACCAGGAGGGTTGGGTAGCGAGAAGATCTATTGTACTGTTAACTGCTTAGATGGATGTTATCTCGAAGGAGCTCGAGACCCACTTTATAGTAAAAAAAAACTCTGTAGATAACCCTCCGGACATTTCCCAGCCCGAACGTCTCCCGTATAATCAGAACTATGAGCGGCCAAAACTGGCACCTCCGCAGACCGGCTGTGCAGATATCATCACGCGTGGATCCCATCACCGTAACACACAGGGCTGAAATAACGAGGAGGTGGTCAACATTACATAGCTTCAACTACAACACCCCGTACTACCGGCGGTGAAAAAACTCAAACTCAAAACCCACATTGAAGGCTCAGGTTCCGGCCGGAGCCAATGGTCGGGATCATGGAAACTAGTTCCCTGGGAGTTTCGTTTGGCGGGAGGCATAGGGCTCGGGGATGGCTCCGAGATGTGGCCTTGGCGGGACAGTAGTCCCCCTGGGGTGGGGAGCGGAGATGTGTGGGTTTTGGGTTTAGGGCTGAGGTCTGCTGGCTCAATCGGGAGGGGGTGCACCCAGACTAGGCATGGCTTCATCCGCGCAAGGGACCCGTTTTTCTCTTCCCTGATGCCATTTTGGGTGGAAACAGCGGTGAGCTCACGGCCGTTTGGGGAGTTCATTCCCCATTCTGAGTCCGCAAAGTTTGGCATCCGCCCGGCTGCCTAGGAACGATCCCAAGGCGCAAGTCCAGTGGTTGGCGGTGCGGTCGCCTGACGCTGGTGGAACAGCACACGTCTCAGCCGCAGCTGCAAACACATGATAGCAACGCGAAAACGATGCCAGCATGCTCCCTATCTCCCAGAGTCCACGCAATTCGACTGCGTTTTTCCTTGAGGGCAGGACTGGGTCAACTTCTGGAATGGGGTGTAGAATATGTGTTGTGCGTAGGTCTAACTGAATCCTTTCGGTGGATTGCCAAAACAAGCTGAAGGTGTTGCGTATAGAAAATCGATTGACTGTAACCGGGAGAGGGATGAGCCCTACCCACCAATAGGGCTGTGGAATACTTGTGCGTCCTCTACATCGGTTGCATCGGGTTCCTACACGCTATCAACGCCTATGGCACAAGACATTTAGGGTATTCTGTCCGAGCGTCATCAAACTCCCCGAAATCTTACCGTAGTGCCCCCGCTCGCACGCTCGTGAGAGCCGGTGAGCTGCTGCATTAGTGGGTATGGCTGTTCTAACTGGGAATCCCGGGGATAGGTGATTTATGCCCGCGACCGCTGGAACAACTCTTCGACACGAACAGCCGCGTATCGCTTCTTTAGAATGCAGGGTATAGAAATCCGATCGGACAAGGTTCTATTCGGTCTTAGCGCTAGCCTACCTCTCCTGCGTCAACCTACGGCGTCATTTGGTGGGTCCACGTTGCTGGTGTTCGTGGTTGATGCGGATGCAGGGAGTTTATTGCTTTTTTCGGTCGCGTTCTCCGACTTCTATCATCGCAGCCTTCCTCTCTTTCATCGTTCAACCGTCTTCCTCGGGGCACTCCTGTTCGGGCTGTTGTCTTGCCTCCAGTGCTTCGGTCACCTAGCCAACCATCCTGAAGGTGGCTGTAGGGATGCCGCCCCCGTCGCAGGTTGATAGGGGGCTTATAACGGCTGAAGAGTTTGAGTCAGCCATATCAACAATCATCCCAATACGAACGGAACTCGACGAACCCCAGGCAGTAGCACTAAATAGTTCCCAGTTCCTACAGGTTGCAAGGCTTCTGGAGATATCGGGCAAGTGTGAGTGGAGCCTACGGCCTAGGACATATGCCGTCCTACGCATGATGGGGAGGGTAGATCTCACGGATTCCTTCGTTGCTGAAGGGCTTTTTGATATCTCTCTCCCATATTCCGAACGGACGTTTCCGGACGCCTTAAAGAACCCAGGTACACGTTCGAAGTTCTTAGAGTTGCAGTCTCTCGTCCTCACAGAACAAGCTATTGAGGTTGAGAATAGTTGGGGAAGGCATCGACATCTTTCGGAAGACGGGGACGTGCACTTTAGACGGATTAGGGGTCTTGGGAGGGGAGGATTTGGGGAGGTGGATCACGTCTGGAGTAGACTTAGCCATAACGAATTTGCACGGAAGCGGATGCCTCGAGGAAAGACGTTCAACAAGGACAAGACCGCGATAGCAAGTTTCGAGCAGGAGCTGGGGATACTCAAACGCTTGTCCCACCATCACCTTGTCAAACTTGTTGGAAGCTACACAGATCCAAAATACGTTGCGCTGATTATGTTACCTGTTGCCGACTGCAATCTCGGACAGTTCCTTGAGGCCAGCCCATTCCCACCCACCCGAATTCCGTGCCTCCGCTATTTCTATGGCTGCTTGAGCTCAGCGCTACTCTATCTACATACGAACAAAATCCGCCACAAAGACATCAAGCCTGGAAATATTCTCGTTCATGGAGAGAATGTCCTTCTTACTGACTTTGGGACTTCATTGGATTGGACAGAGATAGGCCAAAGCACAACTGCTAGCAGGCCGAGTGCCATAAGTGTGTCGTATTGTTCTCCAGAAGTCGCTGCATGGGAAGTAAGTTTTAACAATAACGTTAATTATACTAGGGGTTATTTGGTCGGTAAGCTAACAGGTTCTGCGGTCTTCTAGCCCCGTAATACGCTCTCCGACATTTATAGCCTAGGTTGCGTTTTCCTTGAAATGGCGACTGTGCTAAGGGGAGGTTCCGTGCGCGGAATGAGGGATTTCTTCGCGTCGCATGGAACAAACGCAAACTATGTTCGAGCCAATCAAGAAGCAATGTACCTGTGGCTTGAGGAGATTCATGGGAGACCAACGCCCAGGGGTGACAATGAGCCAATAGCTTGGGTCAGGTCTATGCTCGAATGGAGACCCGAAGACCGCCCGACCGCTTCCCAACTCGTCGAATGGACCTGCTGCTGTGGTGGCGACTTCTGTGGCCCTTGTTGCATCGACGGTGAGGACGACGAAAGTGTGGAATCTTATCAAGGGTCTCTGCATAACGAAGAGATAACTTCCGGAGAAAAGGGCAGAGACAAAAGCGCTAGAGAGAGACAGCCACATGGCCGCGAGCATCCCGGTGGTATGACAACCAAACGAAGAGGAAGGCGTTTATCAACACAGGCAGGGGGGGAACCACCAGGAGAACGACAACCCGTTGCTAATAACGAGGTATTAACCGCACGGAAGACGTCGTCCTCTGACGGAGAAAATCGCATTGCCCTAGAAGACTTTGCGTACGAGCTGCTATTAGACAATGGGTTCGATATCAAGACGGCCGGAGGAAATAAATCGGAGGCGCTATTATGGGCAGCTAAGAACGGACACTATGTTGTAGTGAGGCTGCTTCTCGATAATGGAGCTGACATCGAGGCAAGAGAAAATACAAAGCAGCGGACAGCATTGTGCTTAGCAGCCTCAGCGGGACACGAGACTGCAGTTCAGCTCCTTGTTGAGAGGGGAGCGGACATAGAGTCGAAAGATGGAAAGGGGTGGGTGGCGTTGATTTTAGCAGCCATTAAAGGTCACAAAGCTATCGTTCAGCTACTCATTGAGAAGGGAGCTAGCATAGAAACGAAAATGAACGAAGGCTGGACAGCGTTGCTCACCGCAGCCTATAAAGGACATGAGGAAGTAGTCCAACTACTCATTAAAGAGGGGGCCGACGTAGAGGCGAAAACAGACGACGGCAGTTGGGCGGCATTGCATATAGCAGCCGAGATAGGCCACGAGGCAGTGGTCGAGCAACTTATTCAGGGGGGTGCTAACTTACAGGCGACGGGTAGCAATGGGTGGACGGCGTTGCTCAAAGCAGCTGACCTAGGCCATGAAGCAGTAGTCAAGCTACTTATTCATGGGGGAGCTAACGTAGAAGCGAAAAACGGCGGCGGTTTCACAGCGTTATCTAGGGCAGCACGCTTAGGCTATGACGCAGTGGTTAGGCTACTTATCCAGGGAGGAGCTGATGTCAATGCGGAGAATGACGAAGGGTGGACACCGTTGATTTTAGCAGCCAGCAGAGGTCACAAAGCCGTCGTTCAATCACTCATTGAGAACAGAGCTAGTATAGAAGTGAAGATGGACCAAGGCTGGACATCGTTGCTTACCGCAGCCTACAATGGGCACGAGGAAGTTATACAACTACTCATCGAGGCAGGAGCTGACATGGAAGTGAAACACCAAGGTTACACAGCGTTGCTTAAGGCAATTCATCAAGAACATGAGGAAGTGGCTATGCTACTTGTCCGGGGGGGAGCTGATATAGAGGCGAAAGGTGACGAGGGGTGGACTCCCTTGCTTTTAGCAGCTTTCAACGGGCATAAGGATATGGTCCAGTTACTAATTGGGAGTGGGGCTGATGTAGAAGCAAGGTGTGCTGGAGGGCTGACTGCATTGCTTGCTGCAGCCTATAGAGGGCATGGGGAAGTGGTCGAACTACTTATCAAGGAGGGAGCCGACATGGAGGTAAAACACCAAGGTTGCACCGCGTTGCTCGCGGCGGCTTATCAAGGATACGAGGCAGTGGTCGGACTACTCATCCGGGGGGGAGCTGATATAGAGGCGAAGGATAACATAGGTTTCACTGCGCTGCTTGCTGCTGCTCGTAACGGACACTGGGGAATTGTCCGGCTACTCAAGGGAGGAGACCTGAAGCCGAAAGACATCCGCCGTTTGAAGGCATTACTCAGAGCATCCGATCAAGGCCATAATGAGGTAGTCCGGTCACTCGCCGAGATGGGAGTGACGTAGATGTGACTGATCCGGATGGGTGAATGGCATACTACTTCGCTATAGATAGTGACCAAGGCCGCTCTTCTGAAACAAAGAAAAGCTCTCGAGAATTTGAAGTTAGGCTCTGAAACTTTGGTTATGGAAGCCAAGTAAGTGCCGGTACCTATATTATGGTAAGTGTGATGGCGGAGGATCGCTACTCTAAACCGCAGCCCTCAAAACGGGGTGGTCTGGAGTTACGGATGATGGGCTGTCTTCTCCACAAAACAGCAATGAAAACCTCCTGTGTAGTTGGTTTTGTTCGTTGCTAAACTTGTGTTAAGTAACGCTACGAAGGAAATGGACATCCACGTATGCACGTCAAACTACATGGTAGGACCCCTACCGGGATGCTCGCCATTTGGAAACCGCTCCAGGGAACCCCCTTTTGAGTCTGCTTTGCATCCGAGTTAGAAACGATCTGCCCTAGCCTGCAACACCGCAAAACGTGAGTCTGGCAAAGGCTGAATCGGATTGAATAAGTTGACATTCCGGACCGTCGTTACTACAGCATAATGCACCACACAAACCTCGTAAAACCTAGCCAGCAAGTTGTCATTATGACCCACACCCTACTGGGGCCATTTTATGTGAGGCCTCGCCGGCCAGCATCGTCCCCCCCCTGATAAGTGTGCGTTCTCCGTACCGTTCACCTACCCGCCCCACAAGCCCAAACAACCACCGACACCACCGTAGCCACAACCGACGCTCCCAGAACGAATGCCGGCGCAGCAAGCCCCAGCATCCCCAACGAAGTAAGCGTTGCAAAGATACCACCCGCAGGGGTAAAAGCACCATACATCCAAGCCTGAAAACCCGCAGCCATCGACCCTAGAGAAATACGTATCAGCGCTAGCAAAAACACACCCACCTGGCCGGCGAGACGCCCTACCTGCAGCAATCCCAGACGGCCCAAACCCCGCACTCAACGTAATCACCATCACGACTGCAAATGTAATCCACCAGGCCATAATAACCGCCAGCACATCTAGACCGTTAGCCAGACTGCACATCCAGAGCTAGCCCGGGCGGGCACACATACATGGCCTCTCAAGCCACGCGGCAAACTCTTCCCAGTGTCCCCCGATCCATGCCCCGACCGCTGACCGATCAGTCACAAACTGCTGCACGCCAGCCGAGAAGGAGGAGGCGTGGGTGAAGTTGAGGCCGCCGTAGAGGAGGTTTATCGGCGACATGATCGGTCGTAAGGGCGGAGGAGCGATAGGGGGCGATGGCGCGATGGTTCGATGGAGGGCGATGGCGCGATGGTTCGATGGACGGATGGGCGCGTAGAGGGTGAGGGTGATGGGGGACTTCACTCCACGCTGTGCTGTGCGCTGGTGTTGGCGCACAGGATCACGTGTGAATTAACAACTGCGGTGCATTAGAGAGGGCTACTCATCATGTATAAACCGGTGGGATTTTCATTTTTGCCATTTCTGTTTGCGCTTTATCCGCTATTTCATCGCTCATATGCAAAAATGCTCAAAGTGAGTAGGGAGATACTTTATCAACGGTCCCATGGTATGAGCTGATTGGTCCAATGTACAGACAAGACAGCAACCAATCTCAATAGAAATATATAATAGCAAACCCAAAATCTTCCTTTGTTTGATTGGGGTTGTGATGTTCGGAGGAGGGAAATTAACCCTTGAGCTTCAGCTTCGGATTTTCCTTCGCCCGAATGTCACGCGGCAAGCACCGGTATGGGTATTTTGACCTGGACAGCTGGAAACCTCAGGTCGATGACAGCAGTTAGCCTCCTATTGCCGGTGATGTCTTCCTCACAGATGTTGTACAAATAATGCCGCACATATTGGGTAAAAGTGATGCACGGAAGTGCCCCGCTACAAACTTCAAATTGGATCGTATAACATCCCCACGATAGACAGCTAACGGACTATAAGATCCCCTGACAAAGCCATATTCTAGGAAGTCATGAAACGTTTCCACCCGGGGATAGAACAGCTCCTCGATGGCGCGGCGACGGACTGTTTAACGCTATGGCAATGACAAAAGACATTCACCTAGCTCCTGGGGGCTTATGATGGTACTTGGAAGAGCACAGCCACCAGCCCGAGGTAAGTCCAAGCCGTCAGAATTCCTTCAATTCCTTCAACATTTTTCCGGATATCATTCCAAATGCATACTCCAGGGATCTTGGCGATGCATTTGTCAAGAGAAGGCAAACCCTATAATTCTAATAGAGGCGGTCCCAGGCTGACAGAATCCCACATTCTTACAGAACGAGTTCTATCCACCCTACAAAATCCAGCCACATGGGGGTCGACTAGCTGGACTCCCTGTGAAATCGTAGTTTAGCGTTTATGACCTCAACGTAGACTAGTTGTCGATGGACAATCGATCCGGGGGTAGGTTGGGGCCTGGGCGAACTTTCACTTGGAATATACGAGAGATGATCGGTGATGACCCCTAGGAGGCTGACTGACGGCTACACCGCAATGGAGACTCAATGGAGGCCTCCCAATGGCGAACCAATCCGCCCCGCAAAAGTGGTGACGCTGCTCAGAGCCAGAACTCCGATAGTACCCCTTGATGTCGGGTTTGAGGGGAAATACTCTATCGCAATAGTAACGAAGCGTTCAAGCTAAGATTTTCCCCCGATAGACTAGATGATTTGAAAAGAGGAGACCTGGTTTGCAAGTCATACTATCACCATGATTCCGAAAACCAGCAAATTAGGTGGGGTGGTTTGGGAGTCGCACCGCTAGCCACCAATGGCATCTAGAATAAATATATCACTGTGGACCCCGACCGCAGTGCATGCATTGCAATCCAGCGGGAAGTTTGTCTGGTCTGCACCGAAACCAATTGTTGTGGGGATGGGGCGGGGCTGGAATTAGGGCAGGGAGAGAAACCAGGCGAGTTGTGTAATAGCAAATTTGGGGGTTTGGTCACCTGATCCCGCTTTAACATGTAATTCAACCCCCATGGGAAGCGCATCCCATCTCTGAAGGATCGACGACGGTCTCACATATGGGTTGCGATCCCCCTGCAATGCTACCGCTGTATTTGTATTTCGGGGTTTCCTGCGATGCCATTAACACCTCCGCAGGGCGGGAGCGGGGGCGGGACGGCTCACATCCAAGACGAGTTTCTGACGCCTAGTGAGTCCTGCCATCTAATCGCTCAAAGCGATGCGCTATGCAGGCAGACCAAGGTAATCTGGCTGTGCCACGAAACTGCCAGGTGCGCTGGCCGGCACGCCACCAGAGCCTCGCAGTGGTGAAAATCCCGGCCGGAGCTGGCTCCAATCTTCTCCAGGACTTGATCGCCCCTTGGCACTCGTATTCGGGTCCTTCACTTGGCACCCGGCTGGTGTTCGGGAATGGCCCCCACTGCACTCTGGGGATCTGTGGTTCGCAGCGAGTCAGCCCTCGGACGGCTCCGCGCCCCCCGGCCAATAGGGAAATCAAACGACGGTTGCCCTTAAAATTTCCTGCTGGTTTTGCTCGAGTGCTGCATATGTCATTTCAAATTGGCCTCGCCAGTTATCTCCCGAACTGGATGGGGCAAAAGAAAAACTGGCCTTCAAGCTTTGCTCCGCGATATATAATAGTGGCTGTCCAGCCACGGCTGTCCTCCAGGTAATCATGACTGCTGATCTTACTATCTATTAGCCCTATGGCATGGTAACTATGAAACTAGACGCTGATGGCTAGCGATCAGCTCTCCCCCCCGCTCCCTTCGCCAGGGATCAGTCCTGGCTCCTTGGAAGCGAGCCCTTTCGAGCAGGACCTGGAGCGACACCAGCGATGGCGCCAACAGAACCCAATCATTGGCAGTCCAGCCCCGCTCTCGTTCACTTCCTTTCTCCGCCCAAAAGACGGCAATGGGACGGACTACTCGTCGCTTGCGCCGACAAACTCCGTCGACGATATCCAGCAGGACAAGCTTGCTTCCTCGTATTTGTTGAGGTCTGTTGACTCCAGTCCATCGGGTCGCCCCATATCTATCTCCGAATCGCAATATGTGTTCTCGCGACGACCAAGCGACGGGCGCGGGTCTTCGGGCGGGATACACTGGTGGACACCCATAAGCATGATTGGGCTGTTTATCCTCGGGCTCATTGGCGCCGTATCCCATCACGCCTACTACAAGTCACTTGATGGCCAGGAGGTGAGAGATCAGTTGAACAAGGTTAGATATGGGACAGCGTTGGCGGTGTTCACGAAGACGACGATGGTCGGGAGCGTGGCGATCGCATATAGGCAGAGAATCTGGTGGAATTTCCGGAAGAAGGCCATGACATTGAGTGCGATCGATAGTATGTTTGCGGTTCTCGGCAATCCGATCATGTTTTATGAGAAGGATATGGTGATCAATGCGAAGTTGGCAACAGTAATGGCTGTGGCAGTTTGGTGAGCATTCCCCCGTCTGAAGGCAGAACCCAATACCCGGAGTTTCGCCGTCTGACTGACGCGGTGCAAAGGCTCATCCCGCTCGCTGCCGTCCTGTCCCCCGCGTCCCTCTTGTCAAACGTCGCCATCGTGACGCACTCAACGATGTGCCCGGTCGCGAGCTTAAATTTCAGTGCGGAATCCCACAAAAAATTTGGCAAGCCCATAAAGAGGAACGGCTTTAATGGAGTAGCCATGTCTTATTGGAATACCACTGATTCCAACAGCACCACGCCTGGATGGTTCGACTACTGGGATCAGCCGAGCAAGAACGCAGATCGTATAGCCGCGATGAGCCGATACTTGAAGCGGCCTGTCGTCGCCGAGGATGCCAGTCTCAACTCCTGTGGCGATAGCTGGAACTGTACATACTCTATTTCTTTCATCGGGCCAGGTTACAAATGCACCGAGATCGCTAGCGGTGTCGACTCAGATCCCGCCCTGCTCGCCAGCAAGGGCGTACCTTTCAACATATCATTGCTCGCCCCTATTGGCAATAGCACCTATCGAGCCGTCGTCGATGTAGGCGAGTACAGCAACCCACAAGTCTGGAGTGAAAATGGCCACCCGGTCCAGAAGCCAATACCTAAGGAACTTGGGGTCTTCAAAACAGAGCCAGTGATATGGATCGGCTACACCAAGAACACTACAGATCGATACCCACCGAGTTCGCCGTACGCACAATGGGGGAACGTTATGATCCCAAAGATATTCGCTTGCGAGCACTACGAGACCAACTACACAGTCTTCTTCAACTACTCAGGTGGCCAGCAAATTGCAACCGTGGAGCGGAATTTCCTCGTCCCAATCATCAACACAAGCCCAGCGCAGTCATCCAATGGAGCGCTTGACCCTCCTACCTTCGAGCCAACCTCGAGCTTCATCTATCCCAAAGCCGACGCCACGCGGTACAAGCTCACGGCTGTCTACCACTCTCTTGGTTACCTAATTCGCTCTACTCTAAAAGGTACGGCGGAGTGGGTATGGTCGCAAGGAGGCAACACTGTCACACACTCTGACGTGACTGATACACGGCTCTTTGACCAGCACTATGTCGTCAGTGCCTAATGCCTGCCCTACTACTATCTGAAACAGACACCACTAACCTGCCTACACTAGACTCCTCTCCCAGATCTCCAAGATCAAATCCAGCCCTTCTACGAGGATTTCCTCCTCTCCCTCCTCTCCGACCCCACCCTGATCATCGCCGCCAACACCACCGTCCCCTGCGTCAAAACCCGCAACGCTAACCAATTCCGTTACGACGCCCGCGGCCTCTGGCCCGGCTATGCAATCGCAATCATGCTCTCCCTCGCCTCCGTCTTCGTCGGCTTGATCTCCATGCACCAGAATGGTGTAAACTCAGACATGTGGTTCTCGCGCATTATGGCATCGACCCGAAATCCGACGCTTGATCGCCTGTGCGTGGGTGCGTGTTTGGGGGGTGGGCTGTTGTCGAAGGAGTTGAGTGAGACGAGATTGAGGTTCGGGGAACTACTGGAGAAGGGGGGTGAAGGGGGTGCGTGGGATGGAAGGCCTGCGCATTGTGCATTCGGAACGGTCGAGCAGACAGGGCCGATTGTGAGGGGGAGGGTATACGCTGGACTAAGGCTTCGGAGGGGAGCGGGGCGGAGGAAGAAGAAAACACCCCGTAAAGAGAAGAAAGATGGCTCTAGACTAGGATCACCAGAGATCCACAGTGGTCCTATCACCAAACCCGCCCTGGGCCGCACACACCAGAAGCGACACTCAAAAGGGCCGGGGTAAAACTTCCCCATTCCCCTAATTTCAACTTAATAATAAACAACCCACCCCTCGCGTGTCCTCTGAGCCCGCACACACCACTCTTAAGTCATAAAGGAAAAAAATAAAAATAAACAAACGAATAAATAGATAAATGAAATAAAATAAAATAAAATTAACATCCGGGGGTTTGTTTTGTGCGGGGGTGTGTGTGTGTCTCACCGTAGAAAGGAAGCTATCCGCATCTCCCATGCCAGCAGTTTAGCCCAGGTAGCCACCTGGGGACAAGTTAGTTGTGCTTGGGGTGCGGAGGCAAGTCTCTGCGCCCCCCCCCCCCACCCATTTTTAAGTACGGTTTTCCGGTCGACAACACATTATTTTACGAGGCGAAAAATTAACTCTGCCCAAACAAACCCCTCTGGCCATTTAGCGAGTACTTTCGCGTACTGCAAATTTCAGCGACAAATGACAAAGTATTTTTCTTCCACAACACCCCCGAAAAATTTTGAAACAGCCCCACCACCACATATTATTGCAAGACTAAGAAAATTAGTGTGGATCGGTCTGCTTGAGGTGTGTTGAAGATCTAGAGGTTCTGGAATTTACAAAAATAGGGTTTTGTGTCGTAAGTATTGTCTGTGTGGGTATTCTATATGAGTATTTAGTAGCGAAATCCAGCAGCTTGTTCCCATAGCGTCATTGCTGTAATAGAAAATCACATTTTTGTATCGGGTGTCTGGTGCGAGGCTGAATGAATGAAGGTTCTCGGAGCTCTTCGTGTCCGACCCCGCGGAATGCAAAAAAAAAAAAAACATACAACAGAGGGTATTCCCAGCTCGTCACCGACGCCAGTACTGATCCTCCGATCTGTAGCTTATGTAAGGCAGAGCGGACGGGATGCCCAGTTCTCTACAGTCTGTGGTCGTATGTACCAGCTATACCCTCGTTGGTGCGCTATGTTGTGCAATTGGGCGACTGGTGGTCTGAGTTGCTTTTGGGCGTGTTTCTGCTCACCCTCGCTCTAGTGTAAATTTAGCATATCAACGCGCTTTCCAAGTCCACACCCAAGATATAATTGCACAAATTATATTTCTACAAGCAATTCATGATTTTCGGTGGGGATCTACACCATTTTGGCGGGATCTGCAGGAAGGTTTGATGGCGCCCAGGAGCCCCCAAAGATGTCTGCAAGTTCGGCCAACACCTCACCGTGATCGCTGTAGCCGCTGAGTCGTTCCGCACGAAACAACCAATGACATATGTTGGTCGCAGCACGAAGTCCCGAAGCTAGAGTCCGAGATGGCCATTCGCGGCAGATGGCCATTCGCGACATTTTGGCGAACCTCACCAAAATTGTATGGTAAACGCAAATTTACATCCCAATATTGAAGTGACTACACCACCAACATTAGAGACTATATACACTGCAGAACTTGACCATAATAATTACTATAGGGCGCTATTGCTCTGATAAAAAAAAATTCAAACCATTTAACATAAGGGCTGTCATGGTAAGTTATAATTTCTGTTTTGCGAATTTCTCATACAAATTTCGCAAATTTTAATATTAGTTTTCTATGCAAAATAGCGGAATGGAATTTTTAGCCTGCCACAACGACTTTTAAACTGAAGAGCATGATATCTGCTCCTAAACATGAGTAACTTAGAAGGATTAATAACATCAAGTTTTGAAATATAAATAATGATTAGTGTTGGTAGTGCAGGCACTGCAGTATTGAGATGTAAATTTGCGATTAACATACAATTTTGATGGGGTTCGCCGAAATGTCGCGAATGGCCATCTGCCGCGAAAGGCCATCTCGGACTCTAGGCATGAGCTAACTACACTTTCTCGTCCATTATTCGTGACCGCTGTATTTACTAACCAAAGATACCAACTGAATCCGGGCTACCCAGGCTATTAGATGTTTACCCCAGACCTTGTCAAACACAACGGGGAGATTAAGCGCCCGGGGTGGAAGCCTTCTGTGCTCTTATGGTGTCAGGGTAGACCAGGCACTCTAGTTCCATCGTTTGTTTATTTCTTCCCACAGCATCCTAGAAAAAGCAATATCGCGATCGTAACGAACACGCCTATCACTATTTTGCCCGCTTTTGTGTCTTTAAACTTTTGTTTCCGACTGGGTTTTGGTGTGTATACGCCGCCTTTGTACGTTTGGCTCGGGGCTTCTGCCAGAGGGGTTGCCGGATAGGTAGACATTGGAGCGGTTACATACCCTTCAACCAACAAAGCATGTCAGTGTCGGTGTATATTCGAAGTTGCATGCAAGTAATTACCTGTGACAGTAGAAACAGCCTGGACTGCGCTGCAGTAATTGTCATAGAGTATAATAGCGCTGGAGAGGTCGGCTTCTGGAGAGTAAGAACAGGCTGTTGGAATAGCGCTGCTAAGAAACGAGTGGGCAACAGCAACGAGATCAGCTCGACAGAAGCAGTCGTTCAGATAATAGCCACCGGAGTTTTGGGGGCAGCCCAAGACGCGGGGGATCGAGCGTTCGTTCGTCCAGACAGCGCCCTGCACACACGCGTCTTGCCACCCGTAGTTCTGCGTGTCGGAGAGAGTCACGATGGACCCATCGGCGAGAGCGCACCTTAGGAGGAAAGCAACGGCGACGATGGGGCCCAGCGAATTTGAGCTTTGATGACCGTGATTGGGAGCAAGGAGCTGCATCGTAGTTGTTTATCGCGTCGTGGTCTCAGGTCAGGGCGTGGATGTTCATGAGCACATTCGGCATGGAACAAGAGGGCTTCATGGACCGCAGAAGGGGGCCGGCGAGGCTGTGTGGGACGCTAAGTGGTATAAGTGGTACAAGCAAAGTACAAGTGCAGCGGTAGCGTGCGCCGGAGAGCAAAGGCTAGATTCATGGTACATACAGCGCAAAAGTAAGACAGAGCAGCCTTGCGAGGCAGATCAAAAGGGTGAGAGGCGCCGGAGAAACCACCTTGGCACGGCTCAACTGGTGCTGGGCAGCGCCAAGACAGCCAATGGTCGGCTTGGGCGATGGCGAAAGAGGTCGAGACCGGCCACAATCAGCATGGCGAGGCCATCGCGACAGGGCTCGGAGAGCTTGCACAAAGGCTGGATGCTCTCCGGGGCAGCCCGCATTGGCCAGCGCAATGCCCTCCCAGTTGACCATCCTTTCGCCGACGACGGTACTCGACATCACAACCCAACATGCGCATCTGCAGGAAGAAGACCTGTATCGCTGTATTGCTCTCCGTTGCGCCGCTGGGGCTCGCCCTCGAGCGAGCGATGCCGGCGGCAGCAGCAGGGCCTCTATCTCCTCCGACGGAAACAGCATCCCCTGCCGCGACTTCGCGCAGCGGGCAGCTTGGATTGCCAACCACCGACCCTAAGCTCGTTTGGAGAGAGGCTCACCCGGCACCGACACTTGCGCCCAGAGCTGACCCGGCCCAAATCATCGTTGATGGGATACGTACTACGTTTGGGCCGGAGTTGTGCGGGTTTAAAGCCGGCTCTCTATGTAAGTATCCTCTTCTAAGCAATCATAAGCTCTTGTTCAACACCCCGAAGAGCTTCTTCCCGAAATCGAGGCTCACAGGCTCTCCTTAGCAAGCGCACTTTACTGCTCGGCATCGGAAACCTGCGCTTTCGTCGGGTCGGCTCTCTGTTGTGCATCTCAAGGGTTATGTACGGGCTTGTTTAGCTCCTGCGTAGGAGCACCCGAGTACCCCCCCAACTATATAGCCGGTGGTAATACGCTGTTCTGGTAAATTCACTTGGCTGTGGTTGGCTTTCTTCTTTTGGATGCTGACCCGCCGTACAGCACTGCTGGGTATTCGTCGTATTGCAATTACCTTGTCTATCCACCTGGCTACACACATTACGAGTGCGCCACGACACCGCAGCGGCCAACTTCTTCATCTCTCTATCCCCCTAGCTTTCTTCTATCCTACTATGCCGGGTATACTCTCTCGTTCATCTCCCCCTATGGTGGTGACTGGCTACGTTACGTAAAGCTAGTCACTCCATCTAAGGTATCCAGCCATACCGCCACCCCGACCCCTACGAATGCTATAGGTTTCCTGAAAAAGTTCGGTGCAAACGTGCCGGCCTGCGCAGCCAACGTTACGACTGCTTGCCCGTCCCTTTATTCGATGGCTCAGACGTGCTGGCGGGCAGATGATCCAAGGGCCTGTGTCTGCCCCGGCATCGCTAATTCCACCTGCCCAGGACTCTGCCGGACTGGGGAGCAGCCGATAGACTACATCAACTGGGTTCTTAAGATGTGTCGGGCCAAAGGCGTTATGACTCTCACCAAAACAGGAATTACTGCGGCTTTCGCTACGACTCTCAGTGGAACAGGTATTACTATGACTTCCACTAGAACTGGGGTTGCTACGAGTCTCAGTGGAGCAGGAGTTGCGAATAACACAGCGGGCGCAATGGGGTTCGCGAGTTCCTGGCGCGATTTCGATGACCTACAGCGTGCGGCGCGGGCAAGCCTCTTCCCATGGCGGTGGCGAGTACAATACAAGCAGGCGACGGCCCGGAACGCGACGGACAGCACGGGATATCGCTGTCCCCCGAACTCGCTCAAACTAGGCTCGTTCGCTGTTATCAATGTTGTCGTTGCCATAGCTGCCGTGTTCCTCGGTCGCCGCGATGTTGTTAGTGGTATTACCGGGGGGTGGTGCGGCAGAAAGGACAAAAACACTAATAAGCGGCAGGGCCGCTGTGGGAAACCGGGTTCAAACACTTGGCCCTTCATGGCCCTGATTAGCATAGGCCTTAACCTACTAGCAAACTACATTAACGCCCTCATTATTCACGGCACGCCCGGCTTTTCTGGCGTCTCTATCGGCGGACTGGTATTGCTCTGGTGTTCGCGACCGCGGCTTGCATGGATTTCAACTCTACTTGTTCAACGGGAGAAAGAAAAAAGCATGTATTTCGCCCTCGGAGCCTCCTCACTTATGACAGAAGTCGTCCTCCAGGCCGTTGGATCTGTGTACATTGGCACAACAGTGAATTTCGCACGTCAGCATCGCTACTACAGCATCCACCGCCTGGACAACATATTAGACGGCAACGACGCTCTTATCATGTATGGTGGCGCCATGCTGTGGATCGTTGCTATCGGCGGTGCACTTATTTGGGCCGTACTAGCATTCACAAGCCTCGGAAGACTGTTAAAACGGGCTATCAAGGCTATTTGGAGGGGAATTTCAAAAACTTGGTCCGTGATCAGGTCAGTCTACCGCTGGACCCGCTGCAGACCTCGCAAGGTATTTCAACAGGCGGGGTCCCGCCCACCTCCCTACCAACAGAGACCCGGCCCATCTAATCCTTATGGTACGGATTCGGGTTGGGAGAATGACCTAGAAAAAATGGGGTTGAGCGTAGAGTCGGTGGAAAGAATCAGCACTGTTTTTGGTTTCATGGTCCTCCCTTTCATCGGTCAATGGCTCTTCTGGGCTGGGTTTCTTAGGCTCTCTTCAGATCTGTAAGTCTAACTCTCTTGCAGGGGTACCTCGCGGTATTGCGGTAGTGGGCCTAGACAGGATGACTAGCTGACAACGGCGCATCGCTGCACAGATACTGCCCTCCTGAAATCTGGAAGATGACCACTGTCTGGAGCATATTTTCTGTTCTTGGTAGGTCCTTTCCGGAGGCCCTCCAAGGGCCGTATACTATCCCCACCCGTCGCTAACTAGATGGGAAACGACTAGGCGTATTCTTCGGATCGACAGTCTAATATGCATCCCTATAAAGCGATAAAGCCGATTTAGCCATACCCTCAAGTTACAAAGAATAGATACATTCGATATCTCCAGTAAAGCAAAAATACAGCCGATAATCTAATTATACATAGCAGAGAAGCATAAGCCTAACGCGACGAGAAATTTTTTTTTTTTTTTTGGGAATCACGAAATGTACGTATGTGAACGTGTGTCTACAGATTGGAGTTGGATGTCAAGCATACCATAAAATAACCCAAAACGTCCAAAGAAAAAAAAAGAAAAAGGGTGAACCAAGTACTCCCCCTTACTCTTGTAGTAAGAACAACCGCACACAAGGGTGAATGAGAATTGGGAAATTAAACGCTAACGCCCTCTAAGGCGGGAAACAAGCGCATTCGTACCAGGGCGTACTAGGTCATTATTTCACGTAGACCACGCTGTTGGATCGCTTTTCAGCCTATTGTTGTAAGCGGCAGGTGGTTAACTGGGGGTTTGGGACGTTTGGGTATTTTGGTTGTCGTTGGTTTGTGGGAGTTTGGGGCTGTGTCATGAATGCCATTGATTTTTGCGCGGATTTACCGATTTGTTTAATTATTTATTTGGTTTTTTTTTTTCTTGCACCCGACTACTAATTTTAAAAAGAGAAAGAGGTTGTTATTTTGTGTTTTTTTCGGAATTTCATTGCGTGCGAGTTTAAGCAGACAGGCAAGCAGATTCGACAACCCTCTCTAGCGTATCTTTGCCCTCACCGTTTCTTTTCCCCGACCGGGGGGGGGATTTAACGTGGCGCAGCAAAGAGAAAAAGAAAAAGGTGAGGGGTGAAACGTTGGGGTCCCTGGTAGTCATTTAAAGAGACTGGTGTAGGGTTGTTCCTCCATCCGAAGCTCTCTGGGGACAACTATACAAACGTACCCCATCCGCGATGTCAGTTCTGTGCCTGCGGCTGGTTTTTCTTCTTGGATGCGCTGGGCTGGCTAGTGCTGGGGCCGATGACTTTTCGAGCAATCTTTTTAGCGATATTGGTTGGTTGACAAGACTCGCGTTCAGAGGGAGACTGTAACTTATCCTGCTCGCAGCTCCGCTGATCGCCCTCTTTGGGGAGCAGGTCGCAAAGCAGTATCTTCGCCAGAGGCTCGGTTTCTTGGAAAATATCATCTTTGCTTGCGCGCCGCTGGGGATTCTGACTGCGGTTACTTGCGCGATTCGTGTGGGGGGACCGGTGGCACTGCGGGCTCTTATCGGGCGTGCGCAGGAACCGGCTCTACAGGTCGGGTTGGATTTGTTGGGGTATGTCATCTAGTCGTTGGCAGGGACCTTGGTGATGGGTGTTGATGGCATCTTTGGTGTAGGTCGACTTCGAGCGACGTCTGTGAGCTGTGGGATGGCAAGCAGGTCGTGCGTCTGGCAGGGTCGGCTGACATCTTGGAGCTTGTTTATGACGAGGTAAGCGTGTGGGTGCGTATCTGAATTAGAGTAGCTGTTGGAAGTCAAATGCTGACCTGAGGAGGATGGTTGCGTATACGACCGTGACGATGCGATGGAGCTCCACTCGCACGGCTCGACTTTCTCCTGGCTGCCCTCCCTTGTCAGACTTGGAAAGCAAAAGCAATCTCCAGACGTCGAATTGTCAGAGCTTCATCAACTCGTTGGCCATAGCGATGCCGCACCAAATATTCTCCTCAATGGCGGTTCAATCCACCCTTTCGAGATCTGACTGGTTGCTCTTATTGCCCTGACACTCTAGATCGGTGTCTTGGCATTTGATGGTTTCTCTGTTTATAATATGGACCTAAGTAAGACGATTAGCCGTGCTGGTACGCCGGCTGACGGCCTCCCCCTCACTGTAGCGGGCACCGTCGCGGTGGTGGTTGGGGTTTTCATTTGTAGCTATGTGATTGAAGCTCGTACCCGCCTGGCCCGGTGGGTCCCTAAAGATAAGGCGCAGTCTCTCAGGGTTTTATGGTTGCAGAAGACACAGATCCTGGGCGATCGGCGGTTTCAGTCTTGTGCCATTTTTGCGGATAAAGGCCGTCACGAGATCATCAAGTCACGGTATGACTATAGGAGAAAATTGGCGTTATGGGCTTGTCTTGCAACATCTGTTACTGCTATTGGTGAGCTTTCATAGCGTTCGTTTTACGTACTGGCGATACTGACGCTATTATAGGCTTCATATGCCAGCTCATTGGGTAGGTTTCCGGGGTTTGGTGTGGGTGCTTGCAGATAGCTGATGGCGAATAGGTTCCGTAGGATGCACTACCAAGCCGCCGTTGCTCAATTTATCGCCACAATCATCATGGTAATGTTGAGAGCAATGATCCGCAGGTACTATACACGACGGCCAGTTCTGGATTACGACCCGGGTGAGCCCTTGGGGGCTTTCGGTATCGTTGAGCTCGCCGAAGGCCATGAGCTGAATGAAATAGCCAAGAGGTTAACGAAGTGTAAAGAGTGGGTTGTCTGCAGCGGGCACCTGTGGGACCATGATAATACCACAGAAGAGACCGGTCCCAGATCGACTGCAAGAAAAGCGTTGCAAAATAGGCAGAGGTTGAGAGAGCTCTGGGGCGGATTCAAGTCGTTGCAAACCTCGGCGGACAGTGTTGGAGACGCAATGGACGCGATCATGAACTGTATCTGGGCCACACGAGTACATGGTCGAGAAAATGATTCGCAGCTCCACTGGAGTATCGAAGTTGCCACCACTGGGAAGACGCGCTCATTGACAACACTGGATATTCCACTCTCTAGATCCGGCAGTGAATGGCGGGTAGATAGGGCCGTCATCGAGGCTATCCTCGGGATGTGGCTGTCGCAACTACGCGACTACAACCTGGCAGATTCGGGGGATAATCTGTGGCTTCTGTCATTTGCTGATGATAAGAGCTATGAGATTTCCCAGTTACTCCTCGACTTCCTAAACCCTAGCGGAGCCCGGCTTGAACCGGTCACCGATGTTGTTGAGACTTGTGAACAGCGACGGATAGACCGGCGGCGCGTTTTACACTACTCAACGGGCGTGCCTCTCGGCTGCCAGACAAAGAGAGCTCTTTTCAGCCAATCGGATCTGGACTCGATGTGTGCCCAGTACTTGATCATGATATTCTTATGCCAGGTGGCTGCCCAGGTACACGAATCAACATCTGCACCATCCTTGGAAGCAGACCCAAAAAGCCACATCATGCGAATCCAAGATCCCCTTTTTGAAAGCATCAGGTCTTCAGTAGAAGGTACAGGGTTTGTGGCAAGGGAAGACTCATACGTGATAACATTTTATGCGCTGGGTCAAGCTGGAAAACTCCCAGATCCCCTCTCCCTTCTGCCGGAGATTGTTAGCGCGGCCGCTCTACAAGAAAAGGGCGAGGCCAGCAAAACCTGTTCTAGGGTGCGCCAGCTCTTCGAGTGGAAGGCAGGTCTATTGGCTAACGAAGGGTCACTTGTTGAGGTTGCTGAGTTGGGACTAGGAGTAATCGGGGCTTTTTGTACGGCGTTTGGCTACGATAGCCGCGAGACCGTAAAGGCTAGAGAGCTGGCCCGAGAGATTATGCTGGCTACCGAACTTAGGAATGCCAGGCTTGGCGACCCTGCCGTCCAGGTCTCTACCAGTGGCTCCCCTCTTCAAGAGTCCGCGCCCACCGGCGTGTGCCCAACATTACGCATGCTAACCAAACCCCTGGGGCTGGGATTTCGGATGGTGAGCTAGGGCAGTCCAGCGCAGCTGGAAGTGGCCAGACTCAAGGCATGGCAAGCGGCGAAGCACCCGATGAGGACGCTCTCTTGGATGCCGTAAAATCTGGTGACATCGAGAAGGTTAGACGGGGCTTGCTCTTTAGTAACAAGGACCTCTCCGAGATCATGCCTGAAGGCATGACCGCAGCCTATCATAGAGCCGTAGACGATTGCACGATCGAACGGACAGAGATTCTGCGACTTTTCGTCTTGGGCAGAACTCTACTCGCTGATCGTTATACAATAAATGCTAGCGATCTGATGGGGCTAGCTGCCAAGGCCGGGAATGTCTCGCTCGCAGGGCAACTTCTTGGGGGGGCGAGGAAGAATGGATTTCAGGTCGATATTTCGAGCGCCCTATGCACTGCGGTTGAATGTGGTCATGAGCAGTTTGTTAGGCTACTGCTTGAGTCAGGAGGCGATGCCAACATGAGGGGCGGGTCCCGGGGAATGGCCGTTCTCGACATTGCGGCTCTATATGGACGTGAGGCTATCGCTAGATATCTAGTAAGTCAGGGAGCTAGCCTGCAAAGTTTCGATTCCGACACAGTCAGCGCTCTAGGTCTGGCTGCACGAGGTAACTACGACTCACTGGGTCTGTTTCTGATTGAGCAAGAACTCAAGGAGAGTTCGAGATTCATTTCGGATGAAGTCGGGTTTCGCTATAAGGCCTACGAGGGAGATATGACATCAATGAATCATGTGGCTGCTCAGGGAAACATCAATCTAGTCCAGGTATTGCTGAACAAAGGGTGGGATATCAATGGAGCCGGGGGAAACTCTCCTACTCCTGTACTTACAGCCATACGGAAGGGTCACGAGCATGTCGCTAGTCTTCTTATTGAGAGAGGCACCCGACTCGATGCGTAACTGCTGCATGAAGCCGCTGGAAAGGGACTCACGGGCACTACAAAGCTCTTGATTTCCAAGGGAGCCGGTGTCAATGCAGTACATAACGAGAGAACGCCACTCTCTGAAGCTGCCGTAGAAGGACACGGAGACGTCGCAAAACTTCTGATCGACGGTGGGGCTATGTTAGATGTCAAACACTTACGGGGGAAATCTCTATTACTCGAAGTGTCTGATAGAGGACACCAAGCCGTGTCGAAACTCTTGTTAGAAGCTGGAGCACCCCTAACCGACAGAAGGGAAGACGAATCTACAATTGCACACTCCGCGGCTAGGCACGGGCATTATTGAGAAGTGATTCGATTGCTACTCTACTCGTACATAGATTATGCGGGAATTGACTAGATTTAAATACATGAAGCATTGCTGCGCGGCAGCAATGCCAAGGACCATTCTCGGCCGTGCCGAGGTTATCGCCACCATGACGATATCCTCAACGTCATGGAGTTGAGGTCGCTCCGCGACCTCAGCTTGCTCGGTGCCCGACCTCAGCTGCTCATGGATCCTCGCAGCACCACGGGGACCACTCACAGCAGTGAGGTCGCATCTCCCTGAGCAGAATGCTCCGAGACAATGTCTCGCAACAGGCATCTAGAAGTGATCTCTCTCTTGGTTGCAAAGGGTGTAGAACTTGACGTCACAGAAAAAGATCTGAAAACCCCATTGCATTTTGCAGCTAAAGGCGGTCATAGCGAGGTGGTCAAGGCATTGCTCAAAGCGAAACCTGGTAACTGGGTGAACGAAAAGTGCCGTGGCAATTGTAGCCCCCTAGCTTATGCGATCCATAGTGACAGCGTTGAAACGGTTCGGGTATTAGTTCAAAATGGAGCCTCTATGGCGGCGGGTGCCAATGGTGTCAGCGACTTTAAACTCGCGGCTGACAAGGCCAATGCGGGAATCGTCGGCGTATTCATGGAGATGGGGGCCGCTGCAGCTCTGGGGAGTCGGTACCTCGGGCAAATAGGAGAAGGCCTAATCGTGTCTCGTTACGACCTCTCGGCCAAGGTAGTGGACACACTCAGAGCCCTAATAACCAGAGATCCCGCCTACCAAACCGACGGGGACACATCCCTAGCAACTCAACTCCTCCTCTACGCCGCCAGATACAATCCATTAGCGGCCGCCGAAATCCTCGTCGACCTCGTCGACCTCGGCGCCGACGTCTCGGATGGAGAAGCCATCCAAGTCGCCTTCTGCTGCAATTCCCAAGATGCCGCAAAAGCCATCTTCCCGCACGCCCCCACGGTCCTTCGCATAGTTGCAACCAAAATGTTCTTCAGCGCCGCAGCTGGCGGCGACGCTGATTCCGTGCGCTGCTTCCTCACCCACCGTGTCCCCGCCAACGCAACAGACGCCCGAGGCAAGACAGCCCTCCACCACGCTGCCGCCAACGGCCACGCTGGCATCCTCGCCGCCTTGCTAGAGGTCAATTCCACCCCGGGATTCGTTAACGCGCGCTCGAGCTCTGGTGCTACTGCCTTGTACGATAGCGCTGAGGGTGCTAGCCATATTAAGGTGAATTGCAATTTGGATGCTGTGAAGATGCTGGTAGAACACGGTGCGGATCTGACGCTGATGAAAGGGGGGTTGACGCCGTTGGATGTGGCAAGGGCTTCAGAGGTGAGGTGGATTGTGAAGTATTTGGAAGGAGTTTCTGGGAGCGGGACTTGAAGGGGTAGAGCTTTCTTTTCGTTTTAGAGTTACTTACTAGAATACCGCACTGGGCTGATATACTCGTAAGTAGCAATGGTCTAGTCAAGATTCTATAACTAAACCCAGCCCCCAAAGGAGAGCTTATATTTAGTTGACTTTCTTTAGCGTTTAGTGTTAGTGTGAATCCTCAATAAAGCCAGCTTTAAGAACAACATACGGTATAGGCCTGATAATCTAAGCTCCACCCAATCCCAGAAATGAGCTGACCGAAAAGCTAGTAGTCACTATAAATTACACAAGACGTTAGGACGACATCTTAAAGGCATACCAGGCTCTGCCGGAGGTCATGAATCGAGCCAATTGCTTTCGCGAGCCGAGGAAGAAGCTTTATCACTATGGTGTAAAAATTTGACAGCTGGAGGATACTTTATCCAACATAGAAGATTGGAATAGCGGGCCCGGGACCTTCCTAGAGCATGGCTACGAACGATGCAAGGAGTAAGCAAGGGGTAAACTCAATAGCCCGATCTCGGGGCCCAATGTTACATAGTCTGTGAGGTCGCCCACTTTTTATCAAAAATCAATCAATATATTGCACATTCGAATTCCAACAGAAACAGCTCGGAAGAAAGCAAAAAGGAAGCCCTGTACCTCAACTTCACAGCAGCCTGAAAACCATCCCAAAAAGTGACAATGCATTAGCCTTTCTCCAGATGAGTTAGTTGAATCATCTGAAAGTGCTACAGCAAGTGAGAGCGATATGTCGGAGTGTATTGCACTTGCGCAGTGTTGATATGTTGGTGGTCGCGAAATCTTGGTCACATCGCCACCTCGGACTCTATAGAGAGCGGCCCGGCGGGGGATCCCCTTTCTGGGATTACGTCTAAGGTGGATATCTCTAATTAAGGCCCGGGGGAACGTGTGTGGTATGGGGCGTGATGTTGACTACGGCATTATTTCTGAGCACACTGAGATGTGTTACATACCTAAAGAAGCTTCATCGCCCAGCCAACCATGTGACAGATAGATATATTAATATTCTATCTCGAGCTATATATAACGGATTCGGCCTCAAACGAGGACGGGGTAAAGTCAAATAGCTAGCCTGATCGCGGGTGTTATTTTTTTTAACCACCTACCACGTAACTCCCCACCCCGCATGCGCATTAATCGTAATGGACGTCATCATGACGGTTGTCATTATACCAAGGCTTTGAGTCCTTGGGAAGTTTGATTTTGAAAACGAGAGCTTGGCTGTCGAGGTTGAAGCCGGATTTGTCTTTGAATGTGAATTGTCCGAAGTTGGCGAATCCTAGAGGTAGAAAAAGTTTTTAGAAAAAGGGGTGCTTTTTTTTTTTTTTCTACATACCGTTCTGCGTGATAAAGTCGTTATCGGAGAAGGAAAAGAGAAAGAATTCTCCGTTGTCACCGTCTTTGCCATCAACGGGGAGGGCGCCGAGAGATTCCCACTTTTCGTTGAGGAGACCGGCGTCCTGTGCACCTCCGTTGTGGATGGCTATTCCGCTGGCGTCCTTGAATCGGTTTAGCTGCGAGTTGATATTGACATCAAGGAAGCTGCAGTAGGTAGCGGGTGCAATGCTAGGATTGAGGACGCCCGAGGAGCTTGCGATAATACCGGCTGGGGCGTCGCTGGTGGGGCTTTTGATGTTGGTGGCCGAGGAAATGTCGAAGATGTCAATGTGGCGGAAGTTCGACTTTGAGTTGGCAGGTTCCCGGCCGCGGCCGAAGCCGGAGTCGCGCGCGATGATGAGAAATTGGTTGTTGCCAATGTAGAGGATTTCGGATTGTGCGGCGGTTTTGACTGCCTTTGTGGAGTTGCCGGCGGTGGGCTTTTTGGTGTTGTGTTAGTGGTGGGTCTCTTTTAGGGAGAAGCGGTTCCTTCTCCTGGGGGCGTTGAGCAACTTACATCAATCCACGTTGGAAGACGCACAACATACTCGGCGACGTATTTAGGGTTTCCGTAGCGGATATCGTACTTTAGCAACCGCGCGAGCTGGTTGGTCTGCTTCGATAGGCCTCCTTCCTGGCTCAGGGCGGATTGCATGAGCGTGTAGAGGAACCCGTCGCCCGTTGACGTGAGGCCCTC
This sequence comes from Geoglossum glabrum, assembly GCA_021527465.2. Lineage (NCBI taxonomy): Eukaryota > Fungi > Ascomycota > Geoglossomycetes > Geoglossales > Geoglossaceae > Geoglossum > Geoglossum glabrum. The sequence goes on from JAJDFE020000010.1 coordinate 44,902, forward strand.
GAGGCCTTGGTTGTTGCTGCGGCCAGTCTGGGGGTCGACCGGAATTGGGATAAGGGTGGGATCGAAAATTGGGGGTGAGACTGCAGAAAAGCTACATTGCAATTTGTTAGCATTTACTGGCTGAGGAGCCCAATGGGGAGACCGGTTTTAAGAGAGCAGCAGACCTGACGGTCCCATTTCTTCGCGGAATGGCGGCCTCAGGTGGTCGGATAGCCTTGACCATATGGCCGGCCTTGTTAAACTGGTAAATGAAAGGTCCGTCTAGCGTTTAGGACGATAGGAGTTAGTAGATATCTAGCCCCGCGCTCAGGATAAACTCACATTCGTCGCTTATCCAGAAGCTTCCGTCGTCGCCTAGAGCCAATCCCTCTAGATCGAGAGATATACCTTGGCCACCCGGCCCAGGACCACCGAACCCATCGCCGGGCCAAGTCGCATATGGCACGACCGGGAAGCCGGGATAGGTGTGGGTCGTGGTTGGGTCGATACCTGTGGTTGGTAGTCCGTCTGGCCCGAAGAAAAGGATCGTGTCGGCGTACTCAAAGGTGAGGTTCGGCGGTGACGGCGATGCCACCGTCGCGTTGGGATTCGGGGTGAATTTAAATTTGAACTTGTGCACGCGCGATTGGACGTTTACGGTACCTTGGGTGTTCCTGCACACGCGACCGATCGATCAATGTCCATGTCCGACCGCAAATGGGATTGGTAAGTAACATCGAGAGCAGCGCACTCACCATCCCCTGTCCGGGAGGCCCCAAACAACTCCTTCATAGGTATTGTGCCTCTTCTTCCACGACGGGCGATCCAAGGCTAAGGAGCTACCGATGCTGAGTGTATCGCCAAACTTGTCCCGGAAGTCTGAAGGAACCGAGCCATAGCCGGCGAATTCCTCATATGAGAAACTGCGACCATTGCAAGTGGTTTGGCTAACGGCGGCCAAGGCGACAGTGGCGGATGCGCTGAGGAGCACGAGGCTGCGGATAGACATCGTGACGCCGCACTTAGGTTTGCGGTCTTAGTGTTCGGTGGGGGTCATATATAACGGGAAACGGAGTGCTGGTGAGCGGCAAGCACGAGGCCCAGGTGACAGGGACCGGGCCAAATTTACCATACCCCATCTCCGGCACCGTGTTGAGCTCTTTTCTGTTTTGCGGTCCCCGTGTGGTATTAGTTGTTGGTGGATGCGGGGGACTCCTTGCTGATTGCCCGCAAGGCGCGGCAGACAAAGGATCAATTGACGGATCGACGTGCCAATGCGGCATAAGGCTGGCGCTAAAGGTACTAGATGGTTACTGTCGCCTGGGGCGTGGTGTTTGCTAATGCGGAGTAGGTATGGCGCTAGTCGCAGAATCAACAGTACGTGACTGCAATTCCTGTAGGAGTCGGGACGGCCACCGGATTAGAGCAGAAGTAATCGCGTTCGGAATGCTGTGCCACCGATCGCTATGCCGGCGTGAAAGCAGTCTGCGTGGTATTTGCTGCGGCGAAGCATGCACCCTAGATCGCGAGTGTGTAGGATAGATTACTGTATTTTGTTGTGAGGGCGCTAGCCTTCGGCGAAGCCGAAGGTGACTCCATGAGTGCCGAGTCTAGGACCAGCGGTTTGTAAGAGCTGTATCGCCTTCTTGCGGAGATAGATGGCCAGGGGCCGTCTATTTAAATCTATCTCGTCTCGAGCCAGCAATCGAGTCAGTCGCTACCCACAAGTGTGATATAGGTGGGATATTGATGCCAAGGTGCAAGTCATCAAGGTAAACCCTCCCTAGCAAGAACAATAACGGGAAAAAAAAACCCAACTGAGAAGTGTACCATGCCCTCGTCCTGCAACTACGGAGATAGAGACCCAGGAACTGTGTACGTATGCTACATCTAGAAATAAAAAACGAGGGGACCGAGAACCAAGAAATTGCGACGTATTAGCCAGTTTGTTTATTCGATTCCACAGCCCACAGGAATTTTCTTAGCATAGTGGGGATACCCGTTGTCGGTCATGGTCGGGAAAGGTCCCACACGGCGTCTAGACTGGGATATCTATTAGGAGTTCTAGTGAAACCCATCCGTCGGGCTATTTCTAAAGTCACCTCGGGAGGCTGTAGCCTCTTCTAGCTTCGTTCCGTAGACTCGCGGCATATACGACCTGAGGCTGATGCGGTCGCGCCTCCGCCTACGGCATAGCCGGCCGTGGTTTGGCCAGCGTATCAAGGTCGACTAGGAGCTTTGGGGCATAATTTGGGCGATCTAAATGGCGCGGAGGAATTTCCGGTTGCCCCGCCATCAAGCCAAGCCGGGGATGGGGTTGGGCAGGGCAGGAGTGGGAGTTGACTACCTATAGCGTTGCTTGACACACTTCGGTGCATCGCTAGGCGGCGGCAATACGTCTTCAACATATGGCTTATTCGCTATCTTTCCTGACGTACAGGTTTCGGTTCACTGCAGGGTAATACTGACTATATTATATCGGGGCGCACCTGCCATACCCTGAACTCGTACCTCTACACACCTGCGAATTGGTGCTACAGCGTTCACGTCGCTGCAGGCCAAGGCGCTAGATAACCGGTATCGGGTGGGGGGATGTTTCTTCTTTTATTTTGGTAGGTGCCGCGAGTGTATGAGCGGGATGTTCAGGTGGACATACCACGGTGTCCCTTTTAGAGGGGGCCTTCTCGATGTTAAGGACCTGCCAAGCTCAACTAAGCTCTATCAACCTAGAGTTAGTTAGTATTAGCTTTCGGGCTGGTCGAACTATCTTGGGGTAATATAATGGGCTAGGCTTAAAGGCTAGGCTCCATTACTGCCAGGTGAAACCTAAACTGATTACCGAGGGGCGACTGGCGTAACAACCCGTATCAGCACCGCCACCGGACGAGAAAGGCCTGGCCTTGTGGCATACCACGGTTAGATAAGGTATACTTACTTATCTTGTAGACCGAACCTACGCAGCCAGCACCCAATAACGGCCTCTAACTCTGAATGACCCGTGTACAAGACTATCGGGATCAAAGCAGTTCCTTCGGTAGGGTACCTCAATATTGTAGCCTAGTAGTTAGCCCGCATGAGGACACATAAGGGCCTAGTTACTGGGGTCACATTGCGCAGAACGAGCATGTGGGTAGCAAGGGGGGAATACTGGGGAGATAGGACAAACGGTCATCCGTTTTCGATAGCACACAGCTTTTACAAATGGCAAGTCGCACGGCGCAGAAGCTAAATCTCTAGGAAGACGTCGCACTGCCTAGTCTTAATGCCCTGACCCGGGCTAGTAATACTAGCCTCACCCTGGCAAGTCGCTAAGCAAGTTGGGGCAGCGAGTGCTACTGAAAGGACGGAGTAGGGTGCGGCAGTCCTACGGAGGATGCCAATCCGGGATTCCGACGTAAATTGGGGCTGGTAGTGCTGGTTGATGGCATTTTTTTATGGCATTGCTGGGGTGACGCCGGGAATGGGGGCTGCGACCACCGCATGTCGCATAGTCCGGATATGGCAATATCCGGCTCCTATTCTCCTCCCGAGCTGCACGATCAGGAGTCCTACATGTAGGGGCAATGCCTCGTAGCTAGAACCAATTGAGTTGAGCCCATCTACATCCTGTACCACTGCCTCTGCCTTCGTCGAGCTTTCACCGGCGGGTAGAAAAGCGAGCGGCTGGCCCATCAGAAACATATTTTGGTAGAGTTTGCGAGCCCTTTATGCCAACTACCTACAATACTGGGGTTTGGTTCCTAGCGCACGGTTGGTGAGGTGGGTGCTTCGAACGCCGCCGGTGTGTCCACGCCCTGCTCTTTGCTACAAGGGAAAATGACTGACTTGTGTTATAGGGCCAAATAAGGCAGAAGTGGAGAACCTTGGCCCGCAACAGGACCTGTTGCTAGAAGTGATGTAAGAGGGTCTAGGAAATGCAAGGCAAATGGCATGGCGCGGGAAAAACATGGGCTGGTGCATTGAGGGACGACTGGTTGGACCTCTATGGGAAGATACTTAGGAATAAGGGGAATATCATATAATAGGCTCAGGTGGGCTTTTGCTCGGGGATCCCATCTTCTACGAGTATGGCTCCAAGAGCCCGAGGTACGTTCCGCCTCTCTCCCACCACTCTAGGGTTGGGCTTGCGTACAGCAGGCACCTGTATCGCCTGCTACAAAGCGGAATACCAGCGGTAATGCCACCGTGCCGACCGAAGAAGAAAGCCGTATTCAGACTAAGAGGTCTAGAACCCTCGTCCTTGGATGCCACAAAGACTATCCTGTGGCAGAGCTCAAGTGGAAACCAGATATTGCTCGCTTTGAACTGAGCATAGAAGCTCAAGCAGCCCGTGCCGGATGGGACGATTATAAGCTAGTCTAACCCCAGACGCCCAGAGCACTTAAAGCTGAGCTTAGCGGAACGGGAGCCCTATTTTATAACACATCCAACGGAGTATGTACGGAGGTATAGGTATGGTTAGAGGGCTTGAGCTCCCTGAAAGATATTGTCAGACGGGTGTTAACCCTCGATGGCTTGACGTCATCAATTCCACGTAGCATTAGCGTGTCACTGTGCCCTAAGCGCACACACACACATCTCACTTTGTATTCTACTCGTAATTCAATCATCATCTACCCACTCAACGTTCCACAGATATACTTGAGGGTCACATAAACACTTCGGGCCTCTTGAAGGCAACACATTGGCTGGGGTATACAAACTCATGTGCCTCAAGGGTTTCCTACCGCAAGTGAGTCATAGCAAACCCTAACTTAAGCTTCTAGGCGGAATCGAAGTCACGGCAGTGGTACTTAACGGCCTCGGATCGGCACATGGCATGCGGATGTATTCTCTACATCTACACTGATCTATCGGCTAGATCCTTCGCTGCCGCTAAAGGAAGGTTCAAGCATGTCCACAATATTGAATTTGCTAACTCAGATATCGCTAACGTTCTTATCGAGCAAAGATTTGAGACGGGAAGCTATGACCCCATACTGGCATTGAACGCGCGTTCTTTGGCAACTCTGCATCCACCGAGTACTATCCTGCTAACTCAAGCGTGAGATAGGTCATCCATATGACTCTAATTATAAGCCGATCGCTCCTGGATGCGCAGAAGCTGCTTAGTCCTGGCGGCTGTCCAAAAATGGAGGCCACGAAGGCGCGACGCGGGCAGAAACAGACTAATTGAATTGCTTGCCAGACACGCATGAACGATGGGCATGCTAAGAGCTTGTATCATCCTAGGCAAAGCAAAATCGAAAATAGCGGGCTGAGCGTTGGTAGCAGAATGCCGCCATTCGCCGCTGCCGTCAAGATCATGGCACCGAGCTGCTCGCTCACCCGCGCATGGAATGCCGGCGTATGGTGTTCCTTGTATAAAATGATGCCTCCATCAGGAGGCACAAAGCAAGCCGCACGAGCATGTCGATGTGTTCGGGCCAATGGTGGACCGGACTTCCTATTTAGGAAGTTCTATCCAGCACGACTGAACGAGCGGACTCTATGGCACTATACTACCACGACTCCATCAATCACACATGGGCGATGCCCTAGCCCTGTGATGCCGGTAGAACATCACACCGGGGCCAATTCCCCTGAGCAGGATGCTCCGAGGTCAAGCCTCGCAACAGCGGCTAGCTAGTATTACGAGAGCTTTGTACTAGTAAATCTCTACACTGGATGAAGGTGGTATTCACACAGTCGTGCTAAACGTGGCTCCAGTGGGTACCGCGGCATCGGTTCGGCGTTGGCGGGTGAAAAAATACTATTTGTTATGGGAATGAGAGCAATGGTGAGGTAGGTAAGGGACTGGCCTACGCCAGCTAATTGGCTGCTCCCAGCACTTCGCCCTGCGGACCCGAGTCTCCACGGTACCAATACGTTTCATTATCATCGGGTATCCTTCCGGGATGGTGTTCTGGCTATAATGGCTGTCAACGCGACGAGCCCTATATCTTTGCTGGAGAAATGAAATAAGGAGCTAAAGGGTGCAGGTTTCGACGGGGTAGGAACAGCGGTTTAGGACCACGGCGCTCCGTATGGACGGACGCCGTTATAGTGACTATCCTATCTAATGCTAGCTAACACTCCAAGTAGAGTTATGCGGGCACAATATCAACTCATTCATTCGACGAGTTGAGGTTTTACTTACCAACCGAGACTAGGGGGTAGACGCTTGCGCACTGCTGATTTTCCCCCTCGGCCTAAAGAGCCCATTCCTGTTCAATATCAGCGACAGATTTGATGCTCTTGTAAACTGGGTGACGAACCATGGACCGGAAAACGGAATTCTGTGGCTAAGGCCGAGTTAGATCTCGAGTACGCGACTTCGTGTACTCCCAGGTTCCACTGGATCTCTGCCTCTCAGCAGTTATCTTTAACTCAGTCACAGGTTATTATCAAAAATTAGGCGGCCAGGGTCGCTACAGACGCTTCAGTGGGTTCAACAGCCACTAGGAACGCTAAAGGGTGATGGATTGAGGTATAGGTCCGCGCCGTGGGGTTGGGTTTCAAGGTCGTTACCTTCTATCGCCCTAGTTCAAGTCAGGCTATCAATCTAACGGGATGTCTTTTGTTGCTGTGAGGATTGCTGGAGGGGTGATGGTAGAAGCTACACATTTGGTAATTGACATTAGGGGGACCGGGCCAGGTATTCCAATGCGTACCTTGCTCATCCCTATACAAATGGGTAGACTAGTGTGCTCCGTGTGTGGTGGGATCGGCCTGACGACAATTCAGATATGTGATATAGTCGGCGCTATGGCATGATCTCACTCGCGGGAATACCAACCACCTTAGAGAGACCAACAGCCTTAGACACTCGTGATTGCCGGCAACGAGAGTGTCCACCGCCTCACGAGCGAATTCGGCATCCCTCTCCGGCGAGTTACCCCGCGCCTCATGACAGCACGTTACAGATGTCGGTTTTAAGCGGTAGAAACAACATAGAATAGGTCTAATTGACAGTAGTTGTAGATGCCGTCTCGGCACTGCGTAAGCCAAGATTGGGGCAGCGCAATGATCGAGATCGGAAAGCAAGGGAAGTTGGAAACGGACCTCTTCCTAGGTAATCACACAGTTGCAAGGGACGACTCTGCAGGTATTTTCGCACACAGGCCGGCCACGGCCAAGAGATAGGTTATCAAACCTGCAGAGACCAGGAGAAGCCCACGTGTCGCAGGCCACCTGGAGCAATGATGGATCTGTACAGTCGAGGCGCCGCTAAACCCATTAAGCATACCTGAGTGCTAGCGACGCCAAGACCGAGAAAATTTTGCCATTAACGTCTGCAGCCCAAGGTCCGACCTCTAGTCCGGGGGTCTTAGGGGCTTGGGTGAAGAAATACCGTTATGGATGGGTGAGTATGGGGCGAAAAACCTAATCTATCTCTCACGGAGTGCAGGGTCCTCCTCAGCGAACCGAGCGTACTTCCACGAACAAACACGGTGGGATGATCAGCTCAGGCATCTTCTGGTAGCGTTGACAACGTACATACGTCAGAACCATGGCCGCGAAGCCTGTCATTCGGGCGCCTATAGTACTGAAAGTATTATAACCCCCCTTGGCCGCTCCCATCCCAGCGACACGAACCTGGCGCTTTGAAGGACTAATCGTTGACTCATATGACACACAACGACTGGGAGGCAATTGTTTCCCTCAAGGCCCAGGTCACCTCGGGTCACCTCGGTTCTGCACGAAGCCTTCGCGACGAATGAGACTCGATTTTTTTTTGGTTCTACCCAGCTCCATCTCTGTCGCGACAGGGTTGTTGGCTGGGCAAGCCAACTACACACCAGCAAACACTTCCTCGGACGCCGTCATCCAGTTCCGCCACCGCCTAGAGCTACCGGTGTCGGCCCTCAACATAGGAGCAGTAGAGGGCGCCGGTCACATCAGCGAGCAAAATGCCGTCTCGGACCACCCAGACGCCACAGCGATACACATACTTCATGATCGCGATCTACTGGAGGCATCGCACTCAGAAATTATCTGAAGTGCCCCTCAATCTCGATCATCCGGCGCTGGCCCGAGCCAGGTAGTGGCCAGCCTGAGGCCCCATTATCCTACCCAGAAAAAGGATGTCCGCATGGCAGGGTGTAGGGACCTGGAGACAGCCAAAAACTCAACTATGATCACAACAAACGAAGGATTGAGCCGACTTTCATCGGCTGCCGAAGCCAACCCGGAAGTCTTCGAAGCCCAGTCCAGCGTCGACCTGCTCAACAACAAGATCGGTATCCGCCTACACAAACTCATTCTCCTAGAGCCCGATGCTACCACGTCGCTCTCGGCCATTGGCATAGACTCATTAGTAGCAATCGAGATCCGCAGGTGGTGGCGACAGAGTTTGGGGTTGAGGCCAGGGCGCTCAAGATTCTGAGCACAAGATCGCGACACAATTGGGAAAGCTTGCATTTGAGGGATTGAGGCCCAAATTTGGTAGGGGTTCTGGGGGGTCCGGCGGCCGACGGTGGTGATACCCGCTAGGGAATATGCCATAAAGACCCTTGGAGTCGAGCGCTATCTCCATTGACAGGCCATACCCCTAAAGTCTCTTCACCAAATCAGAACCACATAGGCAGTTGAACCGGACCTAGGTCTTTACCTGCTCCAAGCAATACAAGACCTAACTCCCGTAAACAACTAGCCTCTTTTGTGCGCTTTGAGATGGAAATGCAGAGGAGTTGATAGCGATAGCGATTAGCACTGCCTTGACGACCCACCACATCCAAATTAAGGGTATGCCCCCCCCGCCCGGGGTGTGTAGTACCAAGTTCTGAGTGAACACCATGCCACCTACCTAGTCACCCGGCCTATCGAAGGATTGGCCTGTGAGAAAACGATACGGTGGATTGAGTGTGGCGATAATAGCTGTTGGAGCGGTTAGTTTGGGATAAAATCTAGATATTAACTAGACGGAGCAAACAGGATCTTCATCGCTAGGATCTCGTAAACTCACCTTGTAATTATTAAAGTCGCGGCAGGCGCGCCCCACCAGCGATCGGCAAAACATGCTCAGCCTTGGCTACTTCTTAATTTCTCCCCTATCACACCCAGCCCAAACGAGAACATAGCGACAGCCCCGAGCGCTCTCTGGCCTGCTTATTGGAGGGCAACGAGGAACTCTCGGACTGACCCAGGATGACAGCGTTACCCTGGATAGAACAGGCCCAGGATTTCGCGACCATGAGTGCCAGTTGAAGGCTACGGGCCTCATCGTCATCGTCCGATATCCTACGACGAGTAAACCTTGAAGGGAACGACTCCGGATACCCCCGGTTTCCTAGTGTTAGATTGTCACTTTAGTGCGAGCAGAACGTGTCACGTAGGAATGTTATTCCGCCGGTGCAGGCTTCTCAACTTTTCATAAAGTTGTAGGAAAAGGGGGACAGTTTATATACACGTAGAAAATGTCAACGGGAAATTACCTCCAGCTGATTACCCGGCATCCGTGCTCAGCGCGAACATCAGCACGCAACACCAAGGACAGGTGTATCCGAACAGCGTCCTGTTCTACGCTTAGATACACACCGCAAAGCTATAAGTGCGGCTATGTTAAGTATCTGAGAATCGACAAGGTCCCTCAGCCAACTTTGGAGGGTGTGGGATTCTCCACTGGACACATGGAGGGAGGGGAGGCTGGACACTCCGAACACTTATTATATCTCGCTCGGGGTGTAGGCTATTATTCTCATGATTTTCGCCTGGGGGCGATCGACACCCCCACTCGTCGCTCCAAGGCACCACTAACGAATATGAGACGCCCACACGACTCGCTCGGTCGCTGAATCGTTCCAGCCCAGAAGCCTTTCTCAGCCTTGGTTACACCTGCTCGCGTGGCCCCGGATGCGGTGGCGGTCGGCAGGCATGAATTTTGGGCCGCTTCACGGTAATATCCTTAGCAGTATGACCGACTATAACGTTTTAAGGAGCCTTAGGGAGATCTGCTATTCGAGGAGAAGCACCTGCCGAGGCGACCCGATGTGTGCAACTTGAAGCTGGATTTACTGGGGTGAGTTTGACCCGGGTTTTCTTACCATTTCCGTCGTCGCCCCTCTCCTGGGCTCGCATTGCTTCCAGCAACACTTCAGCCCAAGTTCCACCTCTAGAGCTACGGCGGCGGCATCTTTGCCCAGAGATCCGGTGTTAGCACTACTCCGGTATGCCGCTACAGATGCAAGCAAGGTTGCAGGAAGGGCTATGCCGATACTCGGTACTTCTGCGAACCATCGCTATCGCCGAGACACGGTTCCGCCTGCAGCGCAATGATATGGGTTTTCACCACCCGGGCCGCTACGACATCTAATCCTACTTCGCTCCCGAACTCCCAAGAAAGCGAAGCTAAAGGTGTGGCTATCGCAGGAAGGTCGCTCCAATAAAGCCAGGGATCGGGGTTTCATGATAGGCTATCCTGGCAGAATTGAGGTGGCTCTGGAGGTCTTTTATCAGATGACGTTTGGCAATTGCGGTCAGGTGGCGCAGAAGGCGTGTGAAAGCTACCCAGGATAAAGTTTGGACGGTGAATAGTGGATACCCACTATCACTGGGCGAGGGGCTGCTAGCTCCCGGACGCGCAGATATTCTAGTCTAGGGACCGTGCCATACCCTCTGGGAGCCCCTGTTGTCGCCCTCTGCCACGGCATTCGATTGGCCGGATATTGTACGATGGGGTCGGTGTGTTGCAAGAGTTTGCTGCCGGCCCCGCTAACAAACAGACGCTAGTTAGCACTAATGCGATCGATGTGCCCAGACTTTTTACTTGCGCAATTTCGCCCGGCTTGGCCTTCATAGCGCTCCCGTCCCGCCACTCCTCTACAAGACTCTGTACCGGAACCAAAAACGCACCCGCTCCCGCCAGCACTGGGCAGCAGCATCCGAGATTGCGAGATTGTTGCCACGGGACGGAGAGTGTTGGGTCAGCCCGGTCAGCCGCGTAATTCTGCCAACATCGACTAACATCGACTAACATCGACCCCCTTGGCTCCCGTTCGTGCAACATCAAGCCGCCCACTTGGGAGAGTCAGGAACGTCTCTACCCAGGCCGCATCCATGGCGAGAGCGGGGAAGGGGGATGTCAGACCCTTCCTCCAAAATAAAGCGATTGGATCGCTTCCTGCATGTTGCGTGTTCTGACAGCGGCTTGACCGGGTCGTCGTATTCCCCGAACCCTCCGATGATAAAGTGCAATACTATTACATACAGCACCCATGATAGGCGAACCTTGGCCGTCTGTACAGCAGCCGGGTCCAGTGTTCGCCAATTCGAGAGGAGATGAGATAAACGTTCAGCGTGAAGAGGAGCGAAGATCGTCAGTCTGTTTCAAATCTTCGCTGCAGCGGTCGCCCCCACCCCCCGCCGGTAATGGAAGGTGATAACGGCGCCGAGAACGCGGGAAGGACCACACCAGAAAAAGGAAACCCAGAATAAACACGAACGCTTCCCGGCCAGCCTTATTCCATTTGGCCCCCCCCCCCCCCACACCGCAATTTCCTTTCTCCAGCTGCAGGAGAAAACTCCCAATATCTCCATCGCGATGACGAGGGCTGTCTCTCCTCGGTTTCCCTCGCCCACTGCCATGATCGACCTGTTCACCATTCTTGTCATTGTCGTAACGCACGCTCAGGTTGCTGGTTCAGCCTGGCTGCCAGACGGCTTTCAGAGATGGTTCTGGCAATCATGTATGTCTGCAGAGGGGTCTCGTCAATTTAGAGCTTTTGACGCGGACAACCTCAACCTTAACCTTGCCCTAACCCTTGCATGCGCTAACGTTGTCCGTTAGCCGTTATTGTGGGAGACTGGCTCTATATCGATGGAGGTGAAATTTACACCACACAGAAAAAGGGCTCCACTCCATGTGCGTTACGATATCACGAATTCCGTTGTTTGTTGTGCTGACCTGCGATTCACCTCAGTGAACAAAACCTTCGCGATCTCATTATCAGCATCCTGGACAAGCAGTTCTGTCGAAGCAGTTGTCAATGACAAACCAGCTGGGTTCGACTACTCAAGAAAGCCCGCCTTGTGGTACGACCCGGTGGATGGTTCCGTATTCTCATGGGGCGGATTTACGTACAGCAATGCAAATAGCAAAATCATGTGGGCTTTCCGGCCTGACGGACGAGGAGGGGCGGTATGGGAACAAAGGTACACGTCAAATAGCAGCTTCTGGACGCATTTTACATCTCCTGGCGGATCCTTTGCCGCCACCACCCCCTTGGGATTCTACAGCCTCGGCGGAGCGCTTATAAAGAACAATAGTCCCAACTTCGCAATGCCAGGTTTAGTTGTATACGACTTCCACGAAAAAACTTGGTCTAATCTCAGTGCAGCCGCATATGCTAGCTGCGGCTGCGCAGTGCTCGGTCAAGCGCAGTTTGTACCTCGGTTTGGACAGGATGGGCTACTCACGATGTTGGGAGGGGATTCACCGGACAACCACATTTACAAAACGGGAGGTTCGATCAAAGATCTATCTAACGTCACTGTTTACGATATCCACAACCAAATGTGGTACTACCAAACGGCAACCGGGGATATACCACCCCCACGTGAGCAATTTTGTATGGTGAGCGCCCAGGAGACAGACAATAGTACCTACGAGATGTAAGACTTCCTCCCCCCTCACCAAACCGGGACAAACCCCAAGAGCAAGGGCATATCTAACCAGGCCACCCACTAGCTTTCTCTATGGTGGTATATCTACCTCTGCGCAAGGCAAGGTGGCTGATCCTGATTACGCCCAAGTGTACATCCTCTCGTTGCCAGCGTTCACGTGGATTCGCGCCCCAAATTCGACTGTGCAGAGACTTTTTGGTCATTCTTGCCAAGTCATTGGTCGCCGACAGATGATTGTAATCGGAGGCTCAAACCCTCAATCGGGCGAGACATATAATATTTGGCCAAATGGGCTTGGTGTCTTCGATATGACGTCACTTCAGTGGACCGATGGATACGATGTGGAGGCGAAGCCATACATCCAGCCGGATATAGTGAAGAAATATTACGATCAAAAGTATGGCTGAGGGGAGATTCGCTGATGTGTTACACGTTGCTGACCCTTTGTTTCGTACCAGCTCGAGATACCCAGCCACTTGGGATGTTCCAGCTCTAGCAACTGTATTTGGTATGCAGCCCCCACGGATGTCTAGCTTAATTCTAACTCTCGGTATGTTGAAAGGCGCATTTCTGGTAAAAACTAGCCCCACGGCTACAATACCCCCATTCGGGGCCTCGAAGATACCGCCCAGCCAATCAGCAGCGGCCGAAAAAGGACGCCGCAAACTAAATGCTGGAGCTATCGCCGGTGGGGTAGCAGGCGGCGTTATAGGGCTCTTGCTGTTGCTAGCACTGGGCAAGTACCTCCTCCTCTACCGGCGGCAGCATAAACTGCCTCCGGTGTTTGAGCTGGGGGCATCAGATCCACGCGAACTCGGAGCATACAGGCTATCTGGACAGCCGGCCATGAAGCAAGAACGAACCAGCAACCCTCCCTACCAAAGCCAATCGCTCAAGCCCAGGGTGAATCTAAGTGAAGAGGAGAGAGATTCGGTGGGTCATACCCCCCACAGTTTGCCCATGCGACAAATAGCTCTAACAAGGTCTAATACTTACACGAATGGCAGAATTTCTATTCCCGCCAAGGGAAGTATTCCTAAAAGCAAGCGGTTTCATCACCCCCAGCCCCTGCCAGTCAACGGGGGGTGGGGGGAGGGTGGGGGGTGCACCAACGCAGCTAATACTTGTAATGAACGAAGGGTGGGTTGTAAAACGGATCATACGAAATTATAAATGCACAACCCCATATACTCGCGTTAGCGCACTAACGCGATTCCAAAACAATAATATGTACGTTAAAAAAAAAAAACCTAATTTAATTCACTTTGTTTGCACACTAGCTAGATTTAGCTATAGATGTAAATAACCTCGGATTACCGTAATAGCCATGTAGATCTACAGGTTTTTACTCGGAATTACTCTCAATGTTTCGGAGTTCGCGATGCGGCGCGGTGTTTATTTTTGGTGAAGTTACATCGGGAATGATGATTCGTCTCCCCACACCCTCGAGACCCAATCCCGCTTGTCACTAAGAGAACACCTCCTAATATGCCGGATCTCCAGGACACGATTGGTGGTAGTCGTGTTTCCCGGGGATAGAAAGGTCCCCCCGTCATGAAACACTCCTAGATAATTACGGCTTTTCGGCGTGGCGGAGAAGACTCCTCCGGCGGCCGCAGATAAACGCTGCCACTCGATGCACTAAGACAACTATTTTATCGACTCGACGGGTCCGGAACTCCCAAATATCCGTCTTGAGCGGGCATTACGACTGCAAAGTGCATCACTGCCTGGCGGACATCGCATTAGTAGCGGGTGGTATCCTCGCGGCAGACATTACCGGCACGCTTGTACATATTCGATATTAGGCTTCCGTCCTGCCAGGAGATAAGTTTCCTGCCAAGGGACAGACAGTTAGTCCTTCCTGTTAGATCTACCGCAGGGTTTTAGTATACACCGCTCTATGTTCCCTCCAGCGAAAAATCCCCTTTATAAACACCACTGTGGATTACCTTCCGCTCTCCACCCCCTGCTCAATATCGCAGCGCCCGGAGCAGGCACTTCAAAGGCAATAGGGGATGTCTTACTGCTGGTGGCATGACGCGGCAACTATGATTTGGGTGAAATCTTCCATGCACATAGGCTTGTGCTAGGGAAAGACCAGGAGACAGCATCGAATAGTGATTGCCTCCGGTCCTCTCCCAACTCCAGTTGCAGGAGTGATTGTGACACTTCTCGTATTGCATCGCGATCCATCCGGCGCTACAATTTCTCTGATCCCGTGACAGAAAAAGCCCCCCAGATCGCGTTGTAATCGAGCGAATTAGACTAATTAGCGATGCGCATCGAGGGAAGCTTTTCAATGAACATGGCCTTGGGTGCATTCAAGTGGTCGGTCCCCCAAGTGGCCCGGTCGAGTGCTTGGGGGTCGTCGAAGCGATCGATGTGGGGTTGCCGAGCCCTTGCTTTCCCCAGTTGAGCGCTCTGGCAGAAATGAGTGTGGTCAGGCTCAGAGCCTTACGAAAAGGGGACACGGCTATCGCAATCGAGTGTGATGACTGGATGATGACGCGGTGACACCAGGAAAAGGTTCCCCTTGAAAATAGTGGAGGTTTGCGAGGTTGGTACCTGAATTCGCTGCCGCCAATAAGTCGCTCTATCTAGCGAAGGGCGCTGGGTAAGAAATGGTAGCTGTTGGATTTAGACGGTCGCAGCGATGTAGATTGGTCTAATTGACATGAAGATGATGAAAGGAAGACGGAGGAAGAAGAGTTCTCGCAGCTAAGTGGCTGCCGCCTTGGCAGCGACAGGCTGCCAAGATAGGGGCAGCGCCCTAATTCCAACAGTAGCAGCCCATCTTCTGTCGTGTATACACGAATACATATGTACGTAAACCTCCTCGATCTCTACTCTATTTACAATATCAAACCGTCTCATCCAGCCGCCCCTGCAGGAAGGGGAGCACCGTTGTAGCGTGTTGGAATTAAGCGCCGGCCCTATCTTGGCAGCTAACATACGTGTTTCTAAGAACTCTAGGGTATCGACATGTACAAGGGACTCCCACCTCCATCGCCTTCATGTCCATTAATCTATTCTGCGTCTTCGAATCCAACAACAGCGTCCATCACCACAGAATCTACCTGCTCCTTCATGTTAATTATGGTTTACCTATCTAACGGCGAGGCTATAGTTTCCATTTTGATCCCATTCGCTGGAGATGGGAGAAAACAGTTCCGTCATCCGTCGCGGGTTCGCCGTGCCCTAGAGTTCGCCTGTTGTATCAAGAACTACAGCGAATCCCCCGCTTTTTGTTTCTGTTCTCACCGCGATCGCCCCATTCCCACCCCCAAACCCGCACGCACCGATCTCAATGGCTCTACCCATCGGGAACAACGTATATTGTTTTGCTAGTCGCTGTGAATGGTGGCGCTTGTCGTACATGGTACAGCGATGAACCCACCTCAGCGGCCATCCGAGACAGGAGCCAGTTAATGAGCGCAACATATCACCGTACTACTGCACACGCACATTGCTCGCACACAACAGAGATCAGCATGCGGGTCTTTAGGATAAACTTCACAGTGTGGGGCAGCTATAGCATCACGCACACACCCTAGATGCATGTGGTTGTGGCGGTAAATAACCCTTCTCCCCAAGAGTCCGTTCCCTTTACAAATCACCTAAATAAGACCGACCGATTCTCCCGCTCACTCTCGCGTTTTGGGCATAGCCGACTCACCTCCTCCGACCAATATCGGATCTTGGCTGGAACCACTAAGATTAGCGGTGTCGGGTCGAAGGTGTATGGGAACGATTCCGAATTTGCCCTCGGTGAAGGAGTCCAGCGAATGGGTAGGACATCCTAGCTTCGCAGACGATATGCCATATGGAACTCCCTAGAAAACTGGTAGATAGAGGCACCGACATGATACCCAGATTCATCTTCCAGACGGTGTTCCTAGTGGGCACGAAGCCAGCCTAATAGATCAGATCCGACCGACAATGCCACGTATATCAGACACAGCCCAATCTAGAGGGTTGTTTCTCCTGGGTTGGTCGCCCCATCTTCAATAGCGATTCCCCTTGGCCCGATCATTACGGATGGTAGTTGCCCTCAGAGGTATAAGATGTTGGGCGTGGATCTCGAGTACCACGCCCAAGGGTCATAAATCTCCAGGTGGAGAATAGGTAAACACATGTGGTAAGGCGTTATTAGACCCCATCCTCCTGCCAACTAACACCGAATCAGTCCCTTAGTGCCCCATAGTTCCGACAGACGATGGGCCGATAACTTATTAATTTATAGTCTAATATCAGACGAAGGTGGATGTCGTTATAGATCAAGACGAAGAAATTGCCTAGACTAATCGGTTCTGCTGGGAACCCTGCTTCTAAAGGCACTGGCGTTGGACTCAACACCTAGACTCTATCTATGAAGTAGTATGAAAGCTGAGCCCTTACCCTTATTAGAAATTGGTGTCAATTCCGACTGCGTTGGCAGTGCTGACCGTTCCATAACTTAGGGCTTGATCGCGAACGGGTATCTGCGCGGTGATTTACGAAACAAGGGCAAGTAGCGAGTGGGGCGGCTATTTGCAACAGCTTTTAACCAATCGTCCGGTCGTTGAGGCGGCTTGTTCGCCTCCAAGCTTATCGACTGTGATTGTCTGATCCCCTCCACGCGACAGGAGCCACACCACCACACCCCTCCTCACATCCAGTCTACACCCTAAACATCTACCTGGCCCCCCGCCACACAGTACCTGACGAACGCCGTACTCCATGCACAGAACATCTCCACTCCCACCCCCATCTGGCCCTAGGCACAGACAGTCGCGGGAGCTAGGTCTAGGAAAGTGTGACAGCGAACTGCAGAGAATGGCGGCGTCCAAAACCGCGTTTGTTCGGTCCTGGGTAGCTGCTCTAGAGGCCGGCGATTCAGTCACCCCACTATCGCAGCCCCGTGTTTACCACAACCGAAATCTCCACCCCCACCACAAACTCCGCCAACCCCTCCTCCGAGACAATCTCGCAGCGCCAGTAGAATCACCCAACTGGCGTCAAAGATCCCGGGAGAGATTCCCCACTGGTAGGAAGGCAGGGTCGGACCCAACGAACTCTTGTTCTCGCCATCCGTCTCCCACTACTGTGTTAACGGGCCCAGTTCCTAGAGCGTCTTCGATGAACTACGAATACCCTGAAGTAACCCCGGCTCCGTCAGAGCCGGCAGTCGCGACGCGGTCCATTGGCTCAAGTAGTCGCACTATAACACGTCATGAGCTCATTTTCTACCAACCCGCCATCATTTTCTCCCGTTTCGGGGATGGCATCCCGCACCCGCTCGAGATAAGGGAGTTTGGACACCGATTCAACGCTAGTTTCACGGGGATAGGAGTCATTCCCATTGAGTTTCAAGTTGGGTTATCCCGGTAGCCATCCCTCAAGTGGAATTTACAGAGCTAACGGGTCCGGGTGTGTATCAGGACCTCATCAATGAGAAATGCGCTTCGGAGGGTGTGTGGCAATCCCTACGTGATGTCCACTATTCAAACACTACAGGAGATGTACAAACTAAGCAGATGCCGGTCACGGAAAGATGGGATCGAATTTTGGAGATTCTCAAAGGCGCTACGAGTTGTGGGAAGTTGGAAGGATATGAAGACAATTGGATCGAAACGGTTATCCGCCCGCTCTTTAGCCTCTCTATCGACCAGCTAGGACTAAAAGAACACCTCTCTATTGTAAATTTGTAAGTCTGTCTATTCGCCCCCTGCCATCTTACCCCTGCGCTATCCCTAACACTTACTGTTGGAACATTGATTTGAGACGAGAATCGGGGTGACGGGGGTGAGCGCTCTCCGTGACACGGAATAGGGGCAGGCGAAAATGTACTAGTAGCTATTTGGTTGGCTTGGCACTTCGCCCCCGACGAGAACCTCTTGTTCTTCTCACTTTGTACTTCGAACACACAATGACTATCCACCGGAACCACAGTAGCAGCTGCTAGGTTCTATTGCAATAACCTAGTGTTTCCTACACTTACCTTCTTGCACTATCAGCGAATCCGTCCGGATCTCCCCTCGCACGCTCCTCATGCTTGACGGAGAAACTCGGATCCAGGTGAAGCGGATCGACCTTGTCCTAGGGCTCAGGCCGCAAGAGGAAAGGGCCAACCAAGCCTTCGCGCGTCTACCACGAGACCGCCGCAGTCTCAACCAGTCACTGACCCCGTATAACTACAGCCGGCCTATCGCGTTAAACGCGGAGGTGAAGAGGCAAGCCGGCGCAGACCCACTAGTACAATTAGGGATCTGGAGCGCCGCCGGGTTTGCAAAGAGGGCAGCAGACAGGGTAGCATCAGCCCTGCCAATGCCAGGGCTGACTATCACGGGAAATATCTGGGAACTTCATATCGCATACCAAGACGCCGATGGCCGTGTGGTACGTAGACTAATCCCCCTCTTACCCCTCCCTTCCGCTCGCCGCTCACCCCAATCACAGATCCTCTACGGCCCAATCCCTGTTGGACGCAGCGATACCCTCATCGGCACCTTTCAAATCTTGAAGGCGCTGGAGGTCTTGAATCTATGGGCCCTGGGAGAATTTAGAGAGTGGTTTGAGGAGGCCGTGTGGGGGAAACTCGAGCAGGGTCTCAACAGCCAGCATCCCGATCCGATGGGCGAGACGCCCGCTCAACCACCCTGAAGTCATGGGCTGCAATATCAAGATGGCACACCCACTCTATCAGGGAATATTTGTAGCTACTGTGCGCCGGCTAAGAAAGTAGTAACACAACCTCCTATCGAGTTCGCTCTGTATATAAACTCTCTAGATCCTCCCTCCTTCCTCAACACTGGGAATCAGAGCAGCCTCCCCAAAAACCCGTCTCGGTTTAGAATAGCTAGTTAGATTGCCCATGAGCCTTGTAACCACACGGCTACCCCCTTTGCTTCGCAAGTGAACTACAGCGACAGAGAATAAAGACCATCACTCTATCAAGACTTCACGCCACGCTTAGCTGTCAACTTGTCCCCGCGAATTTCACCTACCCCAACCACACAGCACGCTGATCAAGACCAGGCCAAACAACTGCGCCCCTCGCTTTTCCACCCCGCTTTTCCACCCCGCTTTTCCACTCCAGACTGAATAAACCCCAAGACACTACCCACCGCCTGCGATAACGTGTATGTGTGTGCGGGGTTGGGAACGTCGTGCGCGCGCGTGAAAAAAAAATTTCTAAATAAAAAAAAAGTTGAAATAGGAAGTTAATAATAAATAAAGGCTCTCGGTATCCCGACACCCTAAAATGGTGTGGACACACCCCCCATAATGGTCCGGCCACACCCCCTACAATAGTGCGGCTACACTCCTCAGATCGATGTAGCCACATCACATAGTTTGAATGGGAGAAGAGAAAGAAGCAGACATCATTGAAATGTATGCTATGTACATAAGTCTAGACATTATTCTTATCTCTGCTAGCTCCAGTGTATGAGTGTAATCCAGTCCTACCCTTTGAACCATTTCATAGCAGAATTTCAAAAGAGGATAGCTCTCTTCTGGTAGAAAAGAGTGGTATTCTCCAATTCCCAGACTCTTGAAAATGCCCTTTTAGTCTTGCCATAACTGGTTTCTGAACCAAAACCATTCAAGTTGAACTAATGTAATTAGCATATTGGTATCTGGTTAGATAAAGTACTAATAGGAATGAATATTATTAAGATGTAATTTATCTTTGATGAATTAGTGATCTAGTAAAGTATATATATAAGGCAGTTCTATAAACATAGTTTAATTTCATATACATTTGAAGAATCAGTATAGATAGCTAATCATTTTAACTAATAATCTATCATAATGCAAAAGAAATAACTTTACTAATTAATTTAATAAATAAGAGAATAATAAGGTTATGAGAGATACAGAATTGTACTTGAGGGGCAGAAATAAGTTTTTTGCTTAATAACCATATCTTTAGCTATATATTGATAGGTATAGACTTTTCACTACCTCTCAATTACTTTATTGAAAATTGTATCATATTCCTCTTATTAATTTAGTAAAAGCAATATAATTTTACTTAATATGCTTTCTAAATCTCTAGTAAAGACTTGAAAATAACTTTTAATTATTAATTAAGCTCCTTTAACTTATAAAATTACTTTATTATCAAAATACAAATACTAATTTATTTAAGGATATATTAAGTTTTATTTAAAAACAAGTCATGTTTCTTATAAATAAGTTATCAACTCTAAATTCTTTTTATTATATTTATCAAACAATTCTTCTTAATATTTTTATACTTTACTACCTTTGATAATGTAATAACTTTAGATTAATTTACTATAAACTTGTTTACTAAATTATCTTTTATAAAGTAATATATCATTTTGATAACTTTACGACGACAACAATGCTTACAAAATAGCTGCAAGCATCCTCTGTAACCATATAAATAACAAAAATAGTTTCCAAGCTCTTTGTTTACAAAACATTATTATGAAAGCAATACAATATCTTCATAAAGACGATAGAAGTAATGAATCAACAACATCGGTAGTATCAAAAAAAATTAAGATAATAGCCAGCAAAGAGCTAGTAGAACCATATATTTAAGTAGTTTACTACCTATAATAAGATGGGTAGTAATTAGTTCTTCTATTACAGAATCTAGAGTATTTCTACTGATTTAAATTACTTCTTTATCTTTGTAACTATTATATTACCTCTATAAATGCAATATGATTACTTTATGCCAAAGGCTTTTCATTGTTACTACTAGCTATCATATTACTATCTCTTCCTAAGATCTCCTCTACGATTTTATATCATCATTGTTATAAATTATCACATTATTATCTATTTCTAAGATTTGCATTATAATCTTATAGTCGGATTGCCTAAATCACTTCTAGCTACCAAAAGACTGAATGATGTTAAACTTTTATAATGATCATAATATCTACAAACAAGTAGCTGCAAGTAACCTCGACAACTATATATATTCCAATTTATCTAAATGGATGACAAGTGTTATGAGCCTCCGATCTGAACCTCCGATCTAGCCTCTATGAGCCTCATTGAGCCGTATGAGCTCATCGCCAAACCCACGAATCTCGTGCAAAGCCCTCGAACCTCTACACGGGCCTTAACCATGATGCAAGACTCTACGCGGACCTTAGCTGTGCTTACTACCCAACGAACCTACGAACAGGCCACACTGCGAACCACTGTTACGATCTAGCCGCATATAAGCCATATCCACGAACCACATCCATGAGCTACATAATCCTATCATATAGCCCACGAACCTCACTCGAGCTCATAAACCACTGTGCGGGCCTCTTAGGCTCTACTACCCACAGGCCTACCCATGAGTCCCATTGCGAGCCTCCACTGCTCGTAGTATAGCTAGCTGGCCTAACCTTATCCAACATGGCTCGAGCGGCTCGAGGTATCCGGATGGAAGTTCGAAAGGCATTCAGATTATATGTATATAAGCTTAAGGTCTCTCCTAGACCTTCTCTCTTCTTTAGCTTTGTATTGTTGAATAGAAGTAGTTCTATCTTGCTTTCCAAGCGCCTGGAATCTACGTTCGTGACAACTACTACTATTCATAGTATAGTCAGTGGGCTCAACTGCGGCTGGCATGACTCATGACAGTTTGTGACAGGTTCGAGAGCTCTCCCTTCTTATGTATATAAACACGAGGTCTTCTTCTACACCTCCTCTTCTCTTTAGCTTTGAATCGTCGAATAGAAGTAGTCTTATCTTGCTTTCCAAGTACCTGGAATCTACGTTCATGACAACAAAAATATCTCTCAAGCTTCTTATTTACAAGATGTCACTATAAAAGTGATATGATGAACTCACAAAAATGGTAGAAGTATCGAGCCAATAATATCACCAATATCAGAAAAAGTTGAAACAAATGGAAACTAAATAAGAAAACATAGTAGTTAGTAGAATCATGTATTTAAGTAGTTTGCTATCTATAATAGAATGAGCAGTAATTGGTTTTTACTTTACAGAATCAAGAGTACTTCTACTAATCCAAAATTACTTTTTTATTCTCATAACCATTATATTACCTTTATAAACTTAATAAAACTACTTTGTGCTAAAATCTCCCCATTATTGTTTTAATCTATTTTATTATTAATTATTCCTAAAATCTATGCTATAATTTTATATCTTAGTATAAACCCCACTATATATTTATAAGTTTACTTATACTTTCCCAGTTTATAGCAAAAACTCATCATAAAGCTTATTATTTATATAGAACTTTTAGCATATGAAAAAAAGTTTGAAAGGTATTCTTCTATATATATTAGCTTAAGGCTTTTTTATAAACCTTTTCCTCTTCATAATTTTAAATTATCAAATATAGAGTTATTCTAATATTACATTCCTGGTATTTAAAATCACAGTTATAATAGGTTAAGTTATATTTATAAAAAATGATAAGTAAATTTATATTTCATATTATTTTTATAAATCTAATCTAATCATTAAAATTCATTTTGTTTTATTTATCTATTTATTATTTATTTATATTTTTAGTTATTAATCATTGGTTAGTAAAAAAATAAAATAAAAATAAACTATATATAGGGTTAAGGAATCCTAAGTCTACAAAAATAAGTATTTTTCCTCTTTTTTTTGATTTACTTATTTATTTACAAACTTGTTATAATAAGTTAGAGAATGTAAAAATAAAAACAAAAAACAAATTTTTTTTTTCTTATTCATTAATAGTTATTAAAAAAAAAGTAAGAATATATAAAGGCAAGCAGTATTAAAATTTAACTATTTGCTGAAACAAAATTTTTTCATAAAACATTTCAAAAGTACTTTCCACTTTTTAAAAGGGGGAAAATATATTACATATGTATGTATGTGGCAATAAATTTTATGGGTAATTATACAATTTTATAACTAAATAGTAATTTTTTCAAAAATTTTTATTTAATTAACTAATTAAGTAATTCATTTATTTATGTCTATTTACAAATATGCTTGAATATGGGTGTACGAGGTTATTGCTGACTAAAAAACATGAAAACCAATTTTTTTTTGGCCGTCAGTTATTTTCTTTAAAAATAAAATAAAATATTTTATGAAGCTGGGGGATTTTAGGTCTGCGAAAACAGATATTTTTTTTTCAAGTAACTAATTGACCCACTCGCTTGTTTTTAACTACAGCATGCCTGTGTATGGGCATAAGGGGTTGTTGCTGGTAAACGTGAAAATAACCTTTTTTTTTTATCTTTCGGTCGCCGGTTATATAAAAAATAAAAAATCAGATAAATTATGTTGTGCAGCCGGGGGGGGGGTTTTTTCGGACCGGAGAAGTGGGAATTTTTTTTTAACTGACTAATTAATTTACCTACTTGTTTTTATTTTGCTAAAACATACTAGGGGCGTAAGAGGTTGTTGTCGTTATTGTCGCGGGGCTGAAGGAAGGACATGGGAATAACTCATTTTTTTCACTTTCTTTCTTTTTCTTTCCAAGAGTGGTGGGGCGCTGGCATTTGCAACTTTATTTTTTTTTTATTTTTTATTTTTATCGGGTTGTAATGTACTGTGTACCCCGAGTTATTCGTCGAGTAGAAACCAACCAACCGCTGGGGTGTCTACTGAAGTTGCTTTTGAGTTTAGTGGGACACGGTGGTGGCCTCCGTGTTGGTCGCGTTGCTTGTTTTTTGGTCGGGTTGGTTGGTCGCTCGCTCCCTCTGGACAAATCGCGGCTTGGCGGAACGCAAGTTCTACTCTACGCCTACACTCCCGACGGGCTTCGTGCTTCCCCTTGCTGCCGTAGAATATCCGTGTCGTTGTGCGTCCACTCCAATGCCGTCTGTTTGCGCGTTTGTTATCCGACGCGCGCGATCACCTTATGGATCGGGGCGCGTGCGTTCTGTCGAGTATCTGGCTATCTCTCCTTCTTCCTACTCTTAGAACTTGAGGGCTTGATGGTTTGAACAAGCAGGGTGGGTCAACCCCTTCCGTCGCTATTCCTCTCGCTCCATTCTTTTTTTCTCTTGGATATATTTTTAACTCCGCCACCCATCTCTCTCTCTCTCTCTGTCTCTCCAGGGTATTGACGGTGCTTCGCGAGTTCAACGCCGAATCTGCCGAAGCCCGCAAGCTTGTCGACGCCACGCGCGATGGAAAACTTGGGGTGAGACAGCCCTGGGGCTTTATTTTAGCTTTATTTTAGCTACAGGCGTATGCAGCAGGGTGAATGCGGCTAGTTGTATTTGCGCGAGATGTGCTGGCTTGGGATGGAGGAGGGAGAACGGCGAGGGAGGGTTTGGGTATATTTTCTTCTTTGGGGCACTGTTGGCCTCTGGCCGTGCCAAGGGTTTGCTTCTCTTCAGCCTTCGGCCTCAGCTCTGGTTGTGGCTGGTCCTAGCATACTTTCTTGGCCTCTCCTGCTGGCCTGCCCCATGGGCCCCGCGACTGGATACCTTAGGCTGCGCTGTTCGGCCTTGGCAGAGGGTTCGTATTCCCTCAGCCGCTACTCCTCGAGTGCTCGGGCTCTACAGGCCGCCGGAGCGACCCAGCGAGTAGAGTTGGGTCGGGGGTGGAGAGGAGCCTGTTCAGAGCCTGTTCAGAACCAGTTCACACCGTCTTGGCATCACGACCTGCCTTCTGGACTCTGGGCCCGACCAGCGCTAATAGGCTTGGGAGTCTGGCACACCCTTGCCTCTTTTACAGATGCGGCGCAAGGCATGGGAATCTCGCGCCGGGAAACCAGGCGCTTCCATGTCTGCATTGTAACGGCGGCATTGTTTATTTGGTTTTTTGTGCTGCAGTCGTTCAGCTCGCGAGGGCGACTTTTGGACCTGGAGACATGGGCCTGGATCGCGGCCCCGTGCTTCGGAGTATGAATGCAACTCCTCCCCCGAGACTCTCGAGATCTAACATATAGCGGTTCATCCCGTCGGGCCCTCTCGCCTTTGTCCGAATTCCACAGCGATTTCCTGACGGCATCTTTGAGGTGCGGAGCCGAATTGAACCTTCATACCTTCACGACCTACATCATGACTGTTGATCGAAACGGCTGCCCTGCGGGGTCGAATTCGAACGGTGTTTGTCCCGTGAGCCACGCTGGACAAAGGGCCGGTGTACGGGGTTGCGCTTTCTCGGGCTTTTCGATGGAGCCACAGGGT
Source organism: Geoglossum glabrum (assembly GCA_021527465.2). Lineage (NCBI taxonomy): Eukaryota > Fungi > Ascomycota > Geoglossomycetes > Geoglossales > Geoglossaceae > Geoglossum > Geoglossum glabrum. Next base: position 70,605 of record JAJDFE020000010.1, read on the forward strand.
GCCCTATATGGAGTACACATTTAGCCCTAATGTCCCCTTATGCGCTCGTCGTTTGCTAACCTTTTGTCTCTCCAACCCCAGGCGCCACAAGGCCCACACACTGTAAAGATGCTCCACCAGCGGGAAGAGAGGGCAATGATCGACCTCCTCATGTCTACCACAGTCGTCACCAAAGATGTCGAGAATACAGATAGCCTGAACCCAGCCCCATCAGACGTGCTTGCTATGGCCCTCGGCGCACCTGCCCGTCGAGTGCTCGCTCGAGCAGAGGAAGTGGGTCCGCTCACAGGGTGGCGCGACGGCCACCTTACCTCGAACTACGGATTCTGTCCGCCAGAACCAAACGCATCACCCATGGCACTTGCCATGTCGGCAGGACGTGTATGGTCTGACCTCTGCGAGCGTATGCCCGGTATTGTCGCTCGGGGGAAGATCCGGGAGACTATACTGCAGATGCCATTGGTGTCTGGGGACCGCGACACCATCCCCGACGAGGCGCTCTTGGCCGCAACGGCGTGTCTGGGAATTCTGGCGAGCGTGTATCGGTATGAGGAACGGAACGACGGGCGCGAAGGTATTATCGCCGGCGCAAACGCGTCCGCATTTCTCAATGCTACGGGGGATGCAGAGGATGAGGAGCCAGAGACAAAGGGAATTCCGCGTAGTGTCACGATTCCTCTGCGGACACTCTGCGCTCGAGTTGGCCGCCCTCTGCCACATCTTACCCAGTTCGACTTATCACTCAACAACTACAAGATCCGTGACCCCACGGATATCGATCCGTACGTTGCCCGCCGCGAGAACATGGACGTCCGATGGCCTGTGTTTGGCGATTATGCAGAAGCGACCTTCCTGCTGTGTATGACCGAGGTACATGGAGTGTTTGTGCATGGCCCAGAGCTCATTGCACGTTGCCAGGAGAGGGTAATGGAGAGGGATAACGAAGGATTAAAGAGGGACCTCGTGCAATTGAAGGAGGTGATTGACAAATTGGGACCTGCGTTCCATAAGATCAGCATGAATCCTGGGAGCGGCGAGAACTTCTCCAATCCTGTTCAGTGGGGCCAGCGTTTTGCGAAGTTCAGCGCACCACTTTCGACCCGAGTGCCTGCTTTGTCGGGGCTTGCTCTACCATTGTTCCATGTACGATTCAGGTCCTAGCTATTCTGTGTGCGCTGACTGACTTACTTTTTCTCAAGCTCATGGATGCCTTCTTAGGCCGCTCTTCATATAACACATTTCTCGGCGTCGAAGCGTTGCACCTGCGAACGTGGATGCCGCTGAATTGCCGAGCATTCATCGCCGCCGTCGAGTCGCATTACAAGGTCCCAGACTACATCATGTCGACGGGTGATCCAACGCTTATTGGGTTATTGGACGGACTTGTGGAGTCGTACGCGGGGGAAAGGGGGTTCATGGGTACCCATCGATGTTAGCAGCCCCCTTATCACTACCTACATGTAATTCGTGCTGACACATCATTTCTTGACAGATAAAGTATATGGGTTCTTGGAGGTTGTGGCAAAGACGGGGCGAGTGGAAACGAATGGCGGCTCAGGGGAGGGCGGCGACCAGGGAAAACCGTGGGAAGAAGTGAGTTATCCTGAATCCGAAAGATCTAGCCCTTCGCCGTCCGCCATATTAAGCGTTCATATCTAGGTCCACAAATCCCTATCTGATTCGATGATAGAACGACTGGAACCATTTCGCAACCTCTCAACCAAAAAGCCCAACGAACTCCGGGGCTGCTTTGCTGAATGCCGCGCTACCGCTAAAATCACATCTCGCGAGAGCATTGATGAAGATCCTGACCGCGCCACTGCCAAGGTTACCATCGGCCTTGAGGGCACGGGAATTACCTTTGCTCCGGGTGATCGCCTGGCAGTCATGCCCAAGAACAACGCAAGAGATGTCACGAAAATGTTGCTGGCGCTTGACTTGGAAGAGCGTTACAGCGAGGAAGTTCCGCTAGACAAATCGCCCGAGTGGATGGCGCTGGCTCGACATATGGCTTCCGTTGGTCGACCGTGGCACCAGGAAAAGAAGCCGTGGCTGACGGTTCGAGATATTCTAACGTACGGGCACCTGGCACCGCTGACAAGGGAAATTACTCACTCTATCTATCTCCTCCTACGCGCCTCCTCATCTACAGTCCTCAAAGTTCTCGCGTCCGAATCCTGGCCCGTCCATGGTAGCATCGGTGATTTACTAAAAATTGCTGTCACAGAAGTCTCACCGGACACGTGGAACAAGGCATTCGACCCAGACGACCTCTCATGGCTCGTAAAACTGGTGCCTGTTGAGGTCCCGCGCACGTATAGTATCGCATCATATTCGACCGATCCGTTACCAAAAAGCGTTGACTTGACAATCACGAGATGTGAGCACGAGGTTTCGCCTCTGCTGCGGGTTGGGTCGGATCCAGAGACCAAAAGGCCAGGTGTAGCGAGTGGGTTTTTAAATCCTCATCCTTCCCTGGAAAAAGGGGGGAAAAATGATAAGGTGACCTTGCACCCTCTTTGAAAATTTGATTCCTATATTGACCCCGTGTACGATAGGTCTTAATTGGCGTCTCCCGGCCCATCAATTTTCATCTCCCCGACTCGCCTTCCGTTTCGATTGGTATGTTCTGTGGCGGCTCCGGAATCGCCCCGTTCCGTAGTTTCTGGGCCTCCCGCATCAAGCACGCTCGCTATGGGCGCAACATTCTCTTCCTGGGTGTCCAATCCCGCTCTAAGTTCCTGTATGAGGAAGAGCTACGCGCTCATGTCAACAATGGCGATCTGGAACTCCACACAGCGTTCTCTCGCGACAACAACGGTTTAGTGTTTGATCCGGTCATGCGGCAATTACGCAACAAGACGATAGAGCCGAGGTATTTGGATGCCACGATTCTAGAAAATGCAAGGACGGTGTGTGATCTTATCATGTCGACCAAACATGGGGGCTGTGGGGGGTACATTTACATCTGCGGATCGGTCTCGCTCTACGAAACGGTAATGACCGGTATTCGGCGGGCTATTTACGTCTCATGCGCCTCATCTGAGAAGCTACCAGAAGCCCTTCTAGCCGCTGCATTTGCAGAGCGCCGGATGATGCTGGATATCTTTATGACACCCCGGTCGATGTCATACAACGAACCCCCAATCTCACTATCGGAACTAGCACTGCACACCGGACACCGCGAGGGAACGAGGATGTGGATTGGTGTACACGGTAACGTTTACGACATTACGGATTTCCTCCCAACCCACCCAGGTGGTACATTGATTGTTGCGGCTAGCGCAGGTTTGGACGCCTCAAAGACGTTCGACGACTTGGCCCACACAAACAACCCCGAGGTGTCGACTTTGCTGCCAAAGTATGCTATCGGGCGGCTGGCACCAAAGCCGAAGTTCCATGAGGCAAGGTTGGATACATGCTATGATGATTGGTTACGGTATCTCTGTCTGTGCGTTGAAAGTTTAACGACGCTGTCACTCGAGGTGCAGTCGATTTTGGGTGATTCGGATATCTGGTCCCAGGGTGACTTGCTCAATATGGGAGGTTTGTGGATTACCCTCGTGCGATGTAACGCTACAATCAGTGGCGCCGCTGGATTGTGCTAACACGGTTCCGTTTAGGAATCCGGAAGTTCTATCAGTTTCAATCTCGGTTCATACAAAGCGGCTTCGGCACCCTATTCGGCGCAAAGTCTGTCCCCGCCCTACTATCCCCTTATCGCGGAAGAACATCCTAACAATCTCATCCACAGGCTCCAAGAGCTTTGCCTCAAGCTTGCTTTCGCTGTGTCCACTTCTGGTTCGCTTGATGAAAGCCTCCCAGACATTATGGGAATGACTTCCAGAGCTAAGGCGTCCAAGGCCGCTGTGGCTGTACAGCAACAGATTGCTTCTATAGGCGCATTTGTGTGCGACGGCGCGGGCGCTCAAGCCTTTGAGAACGGTATCCTGTCGTACGCCCGTGAGGTCGTCGAGCAGGACCTACGCTTCCTTGAGCTAATACGAGAATATGTCTGTACCGGGCTCAATGCATTCGACCTGGTGCAGCAATCGGCGCTTGCAGGCCCACATCAAGAAAAGATGGTATGTTTTTAAGTCCTTAATTATCGTACCCCCGCCCCCTTCCTCCAACTATACTGACTGGACTTTGCAGGCCACGAACAAGCTTTCCCGTTTCCTCCTCTCCGTTCTTGAAAAAGCTGCGCAGCGTCTTCAGGGCTTTTATGAGAACCTCGCCTCTCTTTCTCTATTCAACCCTCGCATCGAGCGTAATCCCGCCCGTGCCCGTTGGCAACTTGTCGCTCGCTACATCCGTAACGGCTCCTTCTTCGTCTACACTGAGAGTGAAAGCCCAGACTTCTCCATCAAACCAACTCCGAGCCCACCCCATCGTGGACGACGTTTGCGCGGCGACAGAATTAGCTTCACGGACGTTGTGTCGAACGTCAACGATATGATACGTCTACGACAACGCGAGGTCTTGGGTGTTGACCCTCTAACCCCCGCGCGCGCAGGGCCAGTTCCGCAACACCGCAGTCTGGCCCTCCAGCAAATGGATCGCGCGTCGCCTAGTTCCCCGCTTGTCCCCAATAGCACGAGCAGCTTCTTTGAGACACTCGACGTCGACGCTATCCATCAAATTAACACCTTCATTCACGGAAACCTAAACTCTATCCGCAATCTAAGCCATGTGCCCCCGAGTCTTGATACCCTCGATGAGCTTGATCAGCTCTCCCGCCAGCTCCAACACGAGGATGACAAACCAGCAGAGCCCCCAGGGTCCGGCCTCGGCACCTCATTTGCGCGCTTTTCCATGCCAGTACTGAGCACGACTGCTGCACCCGCCTCCTCTATCCCTAATAATGATAGAAGGGACAGCACCCTCAGACTCTCTACCCATCCATATCCCCGCAGTCGCGACCCTTCCCCACACCCTAAGCGCTATAGCCTGGCTATATCTACCTAGACCCGAGATTTGGGGATGTTCTCTGTATAAGGGGAAAATGGAGGGAAGGAGGGAAATTACTTTGACCTTCTCGTCCAGACCTGCGCTATAATGTAGTATTTTTAATCTTGCCATACGGTCGAGCAAATAATTATTCTATAACGTCCATTTCCTAACGCAAGGCAAAATGCATGCACTTTTTAGTAGGGAATTTCAGCAACGGGGGAAGCCTCAAGGATTGATCGTGGTTGACCTGAAAATGAAAAGAAAAGTGCGATTGAGACGGCTACAGGCCTCGTGTGGGGGGGGTTCGCTTACTGCGTAAGAAATAATCAATGTAGGAGTAGACGTGAGCATAAAGGGAGAGGGAACCCGCGGTTCTTATATGTGGTAAATGCTTATCTGTCTTGGCGACAAATAAGCCGCCAAGATAGTTTCAGCCCGCCAGGTCCCTTCCGTATTATTACATGGTATCAGCCCCATGCATACACACACACACACACACACACATACGCACGCCAAGTGGCCAAGCTTAGGGGTAAAAAAAATAAAGCCCTCTCTTACACAGGGAAGAGAGAGAGAGAGAGAGAGATGGGAGAGGGTGAGAAAAAAATAAAATAAAATTTTTTTTTAAAAATAAGGCCAACGGACGGCGCAACTTTCCGACCGACCCTTACCGCGTGTACATCATACGTCTGAGGAGCAGAAAGGGTGGGGGGGGGGGGGAAGGGGGGAAAGAATAATAATAATTATAATTAGAAAATAAATAAATATTGCATGCATTGGGGTTTCTACAGAGTACAGACAGGTTTTCTTTCTTTCTTTCTTTCTAGCACATAATAATACGTCCACATCTGATTTATATTTTTATTTTTATTTTTATTCCTTTTTTATATAATTTAGAAAACTCGCGGGAATTAACTAACGGTAGATATCTGCTAAAAAAACAGGCGAGATTGTAAGTGTCCCCCCCCCTTCTCTCTCTCTCTCTCTCGCTCTCGCTCGCTCTAGCGCGGAGGAGGATGCTTAGTCGGTCATCTGACCCCCCGCGCGCGCGCGCGCGAAGGGATTAATTAGGGCGAGGGAAATGATACGGTAGGATAGGGTTAATGGGTAGGGTAAGATCGATAACCCGGGGGAGGGGTATCACTCAGACTAAGCACAGTAAAATACACTCATCTATCTATATGTATAGATCAGACGCTAAAAATGCCGCGGAACCGGAGTGTGTGTGTGTGTGATCTTTGGTTCTCCCGGGGCTGGATAGCTTAGTAGATAGACGGCGGTACTGTAATGTAGGAAAGTTAGTCTGGAGGAGAATTCCCGGGGATTGGCTTGCTTGGCTGGGGGTAGGTAGGGGGTGGGCTTACCTACATGTACCTTTTGCTGCCACTTCTCTCTCTCTCTTTGTTCGGGGAAATCAAGCATCCCCCCCGCCCCCCCCACTACTCTCCGGCAGCAGCAGCGAGCGATACAGCAGCGCGGTACACGGCGGCGAGCAAAGTGAGTAGCGACCGACCGACCGACCGACCGACCGAACGCACCAACTATCAAACCACGACAAAACGAAAAAAAAAAATTAAAATTAAAGAAATAAAAAAATAAAATACAATAAAAAATGGTTACTATTTCCGAGACTCTCTACCAAAAGTCCATAAAAAAATTAAATCCAAAAAAATTAAATTAAAAAATAAAAATAAAAATAAAAATAATTAAAAACACACTTTGACTCCATGCAGAAACTTTTTTTTTTTCCCCCCCTATTTCCCTTTCCCCTTGCTTCCACGCTGTCTTTTGCCCACCAGCAGCTGCTATACACGTATTGCACACACACACACATACACACGATGGGGAAGGGTTTAGTTAGTTTTCCGGGAGTTTTTTTTTTTTTTTTGTAGTCTGTTTTTTATTATTATTATTATTATTTTTTTTTTCATCTCTCTCTCTGTGCTTGATTTCTGGCCGGGGGTGACTGTATGTATGTATGTATGTGTGTTGTACGGGAAACGCGCAACATTAATTTTTTACCTGGACAAGGCTACATGGAGAAAAGAAAAAAAAAAAAAACATGTCCCTGTTGTTATTATTATTCTACTTTGCATTTGCGCGGTCGGTCGGTCGGCGCAAGCGAAAAAAAAAAAAAACAGATGTATAAGTAAGTACATGTATATGTGGCTGGCAAAGCACGGGCTTTACATAAACTGCGCGTAGGCTATCTACCCCTAAAACCCTCCCCGCGCGACGCGCGACGAATCCGGCATATTTTGGGTCGTGGTTCCAACCCCGTTACTGGTGTAGTTCGAGTTTTGGTGTTGAAAAAAAAAAAAAAAAAGAACTCGCCTTGGTTCATTGGTCAATTCCCCCCACCCCTCCCCCGGGCCTGACGGTGGTTTCTCGGACACTTCGTGTTCCAGACTAACGCTTCCGCTATGACGTTAGATAATATATCATCAGCATTCAATACCCTAACTACTACCACTACTACTACTACCATCGCCACTGATCCCTCCTTCCTTCCTCCCAAGCCCTGCCAGCGCGGGATCATCCTTTTCATCCTTGGGAAATATAAAAAGTGGCGTAATATAGAAAAAAAAAAAAACTGGGCTTAGCACAGAGACTGGGTTTGTGGGGGAGGGTGTGTCGAATTGTGCCCCCTTGGGGTTATCTACTGGCTGTGAATTGGGGTTGAGGATAACGTTATGTCTTATAAATCCCGCGCGGTCTGGTTATCCCCGTTTCCAAATCAAGGTTTTTTTCTGCGCGCTGGCGGTTGTTTTCTAACGACCGCTGATCCGTGGATAATCTCCCCCTCCCTCTGGGGCGCAGTCAGCGTTTTCCTTTGTTGTGAGGATCGGAATTTGGCCAGGTCTGTATGGTTTTTGCGTAGATTTTAAGGGTGGGGTGGGGGGTACAGAGTTGTTGGTAGGTGGGGAGTTAGTGTGGTGGTGCTCATGTGAGCGCCGGGTAGGCGGAATTTTTTTTTTCCTTTTTTTTTTTTTTTTTTTTTGGTGTTTGTTCCCAACGTCCTGAGCATCTGGCCCCAGGAGGTTGGCGAAATTAAGATGCGCCAGGTGGTGGACAAGAGGGCTGAGTGGGAGCTGGAAATTTTCTTTAGGCAAAGGACTGTATTCACGTGGATTGGGGTTTGATGTCGTTATCGGTTGGCTGACTGTTTTGGCAACGGCCGGCGGCCTCCCGTCAATCGCTCTTGCTCTGCTCATCGTGCGGAGAGATTTGGCTGGTGGGACTGCGAGTCAGATCCGATCATTGCATCGTGCGGCTGTGGGGAATGGGGCGCGGATATGGCAAAACGTCTGGCCTAAACGAGCTGATACCAACCCCAACGGCCGATATCTGGGGGGGCGGTGACATCAGCACGCGACGGGTCCTTAATTTCACCGCCGTGCGCGGGGTCCGGATTCGACCCCCGCTCCACAGGCGGGGTGTTGATGTGGTCGTGACTTTCTTCCTTCAACCGGACGGCATTGGGCCAGAGCCCTGGAGATGAGCTGTTGGGCAGGAGGAGGCACGCAGACTGTAAGCCCTCACGAGGCCGCGTTGACAGGCCTGGGCTAACTGCCGTCGTTTTTTTGGGGTATATAAAGGCCGTGATATTCCCACGTCTCTCTCTCTTTTCCTCCTTCCATCACCATCAGGCACAAGATCACCAATTGCACCTTTTTTCCCAATAAGATTAGCTCTTAGCACTTTCATTGCAACCATGCAGAAGAATCTCGCCACTCTCCTCGGGCTTGCCCTAGCACTCGTCGCCGCGCCGGCCGCAGCTGTTCCTGTGGACAGTGCCCCGGAGCCGAGCTCAGTCACAATCGGGACTGTCGGATATGGCGGATCTGGTTGTCCGCAGGGCAGCGTCTCGACTCTCATCTCCGATGATCGTTCCACCGTGACTATGATCTTTGATAACTACATAGCATCGTTGGGCAAGGACGTCCCAGTGACCGAGAACCGCAAGAATTGCCAGCTCAACCTCGAGATCAAATACCCTGCCGGTTTCCAATATTCTATTTTCTCGGCTGACTACCGCGGGTACGCTAAGCTTAGTGCTGGGGTGTCGGGAGTCCAGAAGGCCACGTACTATTTCTCTGGCCAGGGCCAACAGGTATGTTACCATTCTCTATATTGCTAGCCTCGCCCACCTGAGCATCGACCCGCCCCTTGTCATGTTTGCAGGCTACAAAAATCGCCCGGCTCATTTCTCTGCTCCCCTCTGAGAACCCAAACCGCTTGCATCCGTAACTGACTTCCCTGCAGTACAGTAAACAAACCACCTTCACGGGCCCAGTCGATAAGGATTACCTTATTCAAGACAAGATGGATGCCGTCTCCTGGTCGCCATGCGGTTCCGCTGCCGCTGCCATCAACATCAACTCACAGGTGCGACTTATGGGGAAGAGCGACGACCCGAAGGCACAGGGTTTGTTGACTACCGACTCGGCCGACCTCAAGTTCACCCGGATCGTATACCTGAAATGGCAGAAGTGCTAGATGAGACGGGGGTGAGAGGTCCGGGGATATGGAAAGGGAGGTCCATATGGTAGAGCGGAGCGGGAGGGGGAGGGGGAGGGAGAAGGGGAGGAGGAGGGATGGGAGTGTCTTTGTTTCATTATGTCTAGAAGAGCAATGGGAGCCGGTTTGACAACCTCACACAAAGCCGTAAACCGCAACCCGTCAATTTTCCGGCGTTAGCATATTTTCTTTTCTGCTTAGGTAACCTAGAGAAGAAAATCCCAAAGTCAATTTTTTTCCCCCCATGAATATCGTGTTCCCCGCATATATAGATAGAGAAAAAAAAATCGCCTCAGACCGCCCCCCCGGAACGCCCCCCCCTTCGCCCCAACCCTCCTCCCCAGGCGCTTCGTTTGTTCCCACAACCCCGCCGCCCGCCGCAACAGCTGGAATGCTGAGTGTGAAACCCCCCCCCCCCCCTCTCCAACCCACGGGGAGAGTGAGAGTTATCGCGTCGTTTCATCAGCCGGATTCCTGCGAAAAAAAAAAACTCGGGCGCAAGGCCGAAAAAAGCCGCCTCTCGCGGGCGAATAGCTCCGTTCGATCGGAGTCATCAACCTCTGTGCTAATCCGCTCGTGGATTGGCTTTTTGTTGGTGGGGATATGTGTGCGTGAGTGCGTGGGCGGTTCATACTAGCGCTAATCCCGCGCGGGAAAAAAAAATAAGTAAGATAAGATAGACACATGTTGCGCGGGTGAGTTTTTGTGTTTATTTTGTTTTTTTGCTTTGTATATTTTTTCTGCTGGTGAGGGGGATAAGGAGGTTTTGGTAGGAATCTGAGTGACGCCTGAGCAGGGCAGCCAGGCCAGCGACACTTATGGCCGGGCCCAGGCGTGATTTACCCCCCCCCCGGCGGTCTTTTACCATGGCTATAGTCCGGCAGTCCACACCCGACTGAAGCAGCTCCAACCCGGGAAGAAACATATATCCCGTTGGCTCTAGGGGAGAAGATCCGCGCAAAAGAGCTATGTGATCTTATCAGGCGCGTATCCTGATTGCCATTATTTTATTTTTTATTTTTTTTCGGTACATACATCGGGTCCGTCCCGGCGTGCGAGGGAGGGGGTTGTGACTAATACGTAATAAGAGACGGGGTGGGGGTTGGCTCGCTCTGGCCGTTCTGCTTGGCTACAATCCAGTACCTTGGTTGTTCTGCCTGCGACGCTTATGGCATACGGGGGTTCTGGGGATGTCCTGGCTGTTTATGCCGTGTGTTATTCCGGGCCTGCTGCTCGGGTGGTTTCTGGGGAAGGTTCCGGTTCCGCTGTTTGGTTTGGTGCGGGCGGTTGCGGTCGGGGATGTCGGGTTTGCGTAGCGGGTTTTCGTTTCGTTTCTGCTGAGGGGGAGGCCATCGTTGTTGGCCTTTCGGATGGGAATCGACTTGGGAGTTTCGAGAAAAAGCGTCTCCTCTATACCGCAGATATATTTGATGGGGCTTTAGGCGCTCGTAAGACGGCCACTAAATTTCTTCAGTGCAGGGTACAAACATGCGAATCCGTTTTTTTTTTTCGCGTTTATTATCGGGAGGACTATCCGTAACGTCCTGCAGTGGGAGCTAGAGGTATTGCTATTGTGAATCGGTTGTATCTCTAGAGGGGCATGGCCCTTCCGGGCGCATTTTCCCAACTCCAAATATCGCGCTGATGCCGGCAATCGCCTGGGCCATGTCTCGCCCGGAAACCAAGCCGCGATGAGAGCTCTCACGTCATAGGAGAGAAATGTGAATTTATTAACCAGCACAATCACGTACTTGGATACTCACTCGGAGAACATCTTCCTAAGCCAACGTGGTGTTCACATCTTCACTTCTCCCGGTTTCCAGCGTTGTATCAACTAGTTGTCAAGAACCCTGAAAAACGATCTATTCAGAGAAAATATTGTTGCCTAGGGGGAAAGGTTACGGGTGATGTATTTGCATGTTTTGAAATTGTATCTTGATAAGCGTGTTTTTGTTTCCTCACGCCAGTCTAAACTCTGAAATTTCGAGAACTAACTGTTGTGGTTGTTTAATGACATAGAAGAAAATGCCCAGTAGCCCAGGAAAAGAGCCATCGATGCGGTGGTCTTCCTTGGGCTCTTGCTTGCTTTCGAGATCGGGTATCATGCAGTTAGTAAGGCAGTTGACAGATTATCCCAAATCTTGATGACAACAACTGGAATCGCAATGTTTAACGTATCGAGGTCACCGGGATGTTAACTGGGGTCTGGGCCAAAATGCAGTCTCTCTCGGGCAAATTTCTGCGGGTTACCAGGCTGGGTGGAAATCGCGATAGTGCTGGATAAGGGACGATCAAAGGGAAAATATGGGATCTCTTTAGAGGTCGCAAAGTATGAGAAATGTGGGGCTGGGCAGAGCAAGGTTTGGCAATAGTAGCATAGAACGCATGTGTAGAATTCATGTTAGAGAACTCATTCTGAGGTGGGCACTGTGGAGAGTATCGGGGGCCGGTGGGTAGGGTGCTCAATGCTCTGCTTCGTGTGCCTCTATGCTACGGAAAAACGAGCGGCAGCGAGGTAGGTAAATTACCCGCGCCAAGAATTCTAGCTAGTCGCCCGAGCTCAGATTCTGCCTCCACAGTACCACCTTGACTGCGTGATCAGGCAGGCCATAGTTCGCTGCTACCAAGGATTGGTAGCATCAGCCCTATCACCGCGCCTCTGACACAAAAAACCGCTTAGTTACACAGTAGACCGACAAGCAATCCCAACAAACAGCGTTATAATCTGAGGTTAACGAATGGGAGAAGCTGCGAAGTGATGCGCGAGGGGAGCAGCTCACTCAGCAGTCTAGTTAAAGGAAACGACTTTGAAAACGATTAATGCAGCTGGAAACACTCTCCGGGGCTTACCAGCCCTAGCGGAAATAGGAACCTAGGAGCGATTGCGGGAAGGTTCCTTGGGGGAAGCTCAGACCATCGATGGCGTCGATAGACTATCCTCACGTGTCGGCAAGCCTAGCTGTCCGCTGCGTGCCTGATTCGGGTAAGATACCGTAGACTACTTATGCCACGGAGTAATTGAGGTGGTGGAAGTAAGAAATAAAGCACGAAGACATAAAAAAAACGACATCGCTAGGTGGGGGAGGAAGGCGAAACTGCTGTTGAGACATTCAATCCCTCTGCTTGCATTTCCTTAACTAGAAAAGAATAGCCCCTGATGCAGGACTGGGTGTGGGGATGTGCGCTACCCAAAACCTTCTTATACCCTTCGTAGGATGTCTGGTAGAGGGGGGCTGCCTCGCTCCAACGTTTCTGCGCATGGAGCAGGTATGCGAGGGAGAAAACACTCGCGAATGTATCGGGGTGTTCCTCGCCGAGCACCTTCTTGCGCCCCTCGAGTGCGCGTCTGGTCATCACCTCGGCTGACTCACACTTGCCCTGGTTTGAAAGCACCAATGCCAGGTTGTTGATGCTGGTGAGCGTGTCAGGGTGTTCCTCTCCAAGCACCTTCTTTCTCCCCTCCAATGCCTGCCCGCCCATCTCCTCAGCCGCCTCATACTTGCCCTGCTCCCTGAGCACCGAGGCGAGGTTGTTGATGCTGGTGAGCGTGGCAGGGTGTTCCTCTCCAAGCACCTTCTTTCTCCCCTCTAACGCCTGTATGTTCATCTCCTCAGCCGCCTCATACTTGCCCTGGTCTGAAAGCACTAAGGCAAGGTTGTTGATGCTGGTGAGCGTGGCAGGGTGTTCCTCTCCAAGCACCTTCTTTCTCCCTTCTAACACCTGTCTGTTCATCTCCTCAGCCGCCTCATACTTGCCCTGGTCTGAAAGCACTAAGGCAAGGTTGTTGATGCTGATGAGCGTGACAGGGTGTTCCTCTCCAAGCACCTTCTTCATCCCCGCTAGCGCCTGTCTGCCCATCTCCCCAGCCGCCTCATACTTGCCCTGCCCCTTGAGCATCGAGGCGAGGTTGGAGAGAATGCTGAGTGTGACAGGATGTTCCTCTCCAAGTACCTTCTTCATCCCCTCTAATGCCCGTCTACCCATCTCTTCGGCCGCCTCATGCTTGCCCTGCTCTGAAAGCACCCATGCTAGGACGCCGGTGCTAGTGAGCGTGTCAGGGTGTCTTTCTCCCAAAATATTTTGGCGGAGCTGAAGTGACTCTCCTGCCCTTACTTCTGCTGCTTCGGATCTCCCTTGACTTCTAAGGTAGTAATTCGATGTATTGAGGAGGAGAGTTGCTCGCGCGCGTAAGTCCTTTTTAGCAGTTCTTGTGAATTCCTCGCTTAGAACGGCCTCCGCATGAGGCAAGTAGGCTGCGCAAGTCACCCAATTTTTGTAATCGCTGTTCGGAAATCTAGTCGAAAGTAATTCAAGTGCTTGAGATGCGCATGACCTCCCTCTATTTTCACCATATTCTAATAGCCACGCGCGAGTTGCAAGTTGCACTAAACGGTGTATTCCATACATGTCGAACTGGCTGTTCGTTGAGATAAGAGAGAAGGCGTGTAGTGTTCCAATTGCGTCATCGAAATCCAGCAAGTCTTCGTTGTCACCGACTACCAAAGGTTTTGGGATCCCTTGCCGATCTAGAAAGCTGAATAGAGACAAAAGAGCTGAAGCTCGAGGGCTTTCGTTTCGGATATAGTCAAAAGAGATCATGAATGTAGTAGCCACAGATTCCATTGGCCTAGCCTCCCTCCCATGGTCTGTGAATTTATGCTTGAGGAGATTAGCCCTCGCGGAGACGCTCCGTCGGTACCAAGTGAGGTACTGAGATACAGTTTGTTGCCTCTCGATCATGAATGCAGCGGCCTGGGATATAGCTAAGGGGAGATAATCCAATTCTTCGAGTAGCTCCTTTTGTTCACTTTCCGTACTCTTTTGTCTGATATTCTCACTGAGGAGTAGCTGTGCCTCTGCAACACCCATTGGGTGAACGGCGATTGGGTCCCGGCCTGGGACTAGGTTCACACCCACCCGCCTATCCCTGGTGGTAAAAATAATTGAACCTCTTGAGCATTGTGGCAAGTACTCTGCAAGCGACTTTCCGGAAGAGTTCTTCTTAAAGAATGTATGGATGTCGTCGACATTGTCCACTATCATAAGCCACATGCATTTATACTTACTCTCCAGCCAGTTTCGGACATTCTGCAACATATCCCCCTTAGAGTCTTGCCCTGGTATGCCACATTCCGATGCAATCCTGTTGTAAGATTCTTCAAATCTCTCGGTGCTGGCGGAATGGACCCAGAATACCGAGCGATCTGGCCACTGTTCTAGCCATCTGTATGCATATTCCAATGCGATTTGGGACTTTCTAGTGCTTCAATTAGAAAAGTTTTTGCAACTGGTGCTTGGCGGCAGGCTGCGGAGTGAATGACTTACCCCACACCTCCGAGTCCACAGAGTGAAATTTTTGATTGGTAGTTTGGTTTCGTAGATAGTTCCTGGTCGAGCTTAAAAAGGAGCTCTTCCCGTCCGACGAAATTGAGGTTTCGGGCAATAGGAATCATAGCTATTGCCTCTGTAACCACTACTTCCGTGAGACATGGTGTGGGTATAATGGATGAATTAGAATTACTCACACTCCCTAGTGCTCCGGTTGCTGCTTGAGATTTTAGCTAAGATCTGCTCATTCTGGTGCTTGATGGCGAGCATGTGGTCTTCGGTTCTTTTTGAACTACCCCTGTTTCGATGTTAAACGGTACAGCGTGCGTGGAAGTTAAACTAGAGCGTTTTTGTTCAACTCACGCTGTTTTTGCCTGGAGGCGGATATCCAACGGTTTAAGGAGACTTTCTAGAGCTGCCTGAAGCTCAAGGACTTTACTTTCAGCGCGAAGGGACCTCCAAGCCTTGGTTGCATGCCTCCATGAGGACTTTACCGCTCGGTCTTTGTCAATAAACGTGTCGAGTAGGGCTGACAGTTCCTGCGCTTTACTGATGCAACGAGTGACGAGCTTTGGCTCCAATATTTCTTTCTGGGTTTCTGATAGGTCTTTCAGTGTTTCTAGGATGTCGGAGATACAATCCGCCTGGCCCACCAGCCTTTGTGGTGCGCCGGCGGTCGTCGAATACTCCTTGATGCGACCGCACAACCTCAACCCAAAGTCAGCGAACTGCACCACATTGGCTACGATGCCGAGGGCAGCGATTCCCTCCGCTCCCGACATGATTGTTGCCCGCTCGGAGTGAGGAGGTGAATGAGGGAATAACTCTGGTTGATGGGCAGTGCGGGCCTCTGTTAATACCCCGCTAAAAAGCAATTATTGTACGAGTAGGTAACTATGTATATTGTACTTCGTACGGGGGCCACCTAAACAAGGCTTTGCTTAGGTGAGGTGGTTCAAGACTTGATGCCGCACGTGACGACAGCTACTCTGTCCTCTCGAGGGCTAAATGACAACTTATAGAAAGAGTGCTGCCTGTTTTGATGGGTAAACTTCTAAACTCGAGGGAATATACATCACGCACCTACCCTGGGAAATTGCAGTCAGTGTTGTTACCTGCTACCTAGGCGACTATTCCTTGCACCGCGGCCAGAAGATGATGCAGATAGATTAGAGGCTGAAGAGAAGCTATTCAGGGCTAGCCCCTCTAGTCACCAGCCTACTTGTTCTCGGCCAATCCTCACAGCTTCCGACAACAGTTCCATTTGACGATTGTCAGTTATGTTAGTATATGAAGTGTATAATCGAGTGGATCGATCGGAGTCGCAATTTCTATGTTACATGGTCGGAGCGAAACGTCTTCGCTGGGGCTGACGAGCAGCCAAGAGACACAGCGCGCGGCCTGACACCAACATGTTAGAATACAGGTATTCTTTTGCCTGCATGTATAGGGTACACAAGAACTCATTTCTAGGGCTATGGTAGCAGTTTGCACGCTCACTGCCTCTATCGTGGGAATGAACTCTAATTCTAGCCGCGCGCTGCAGTGAGATCGGGTTAGCGCGGCGGTTGGCTAAAACCCCTTGAGAGGCACGAAGATGGCGCTTCTGCTTGAAGAAACTTACCGCTGGCGCTAAAAGCATAAAGAAAGGTCTATTAAAGGGACTGTAGCCGTAGATGCGGCGAGTGGGTAACTTCATTTAATAGCTATTGCTTGCTGAAACGCCAACTCTTGCGCAACCACTACGGCTTAATTATTACGGCGCTTGGAGTTTCCGACGTCGATGGGTATCTCTCCAAATAGTTGCCCCCCTCGCAGGGGAAGAACTGGCCCCAATATAAGTAGAGGCCACCTGCCTGGCAATCTGAAGTAAGTCAGCACCCAACTACCAACCAACGGCCTGCGAGTTCGGAATCCCGGCTTTAGTCTCCCCGGTTTCGGCTCTGAAACGCGTTGTCCGCTGGAGTCCGGATCACTCGGTCCATTGCGATGTCCTACCGTGTGGCAGCCTGGCTAGACAAAGTATATGGTACGTCGAAGCCCGGTTCCGGTCCACAGCCGGGTTCTCGCCGTATGTTAGTACTAGTACGGTTCGTGGATTCTAAAGGGGTCACGTTCTACCCCCCTCAAACGATGAAGGGGGAGGGGGTTGGCGTAGCGGGCAAGAAAGAAGCATGGGAGGTCCAGATAGTGGACTTATGTTTGGTGAATGGAGGAGATACTAGTGACTGGTGGCCGTGGGACATCCAAGCGAACCCGAGTCTGGAGGGGAATACTATCGCAGATGATTGGTGCCCATGGAGAGTTTATGTTATGAATCCGGGTCCGGTCGATGTGAAGTATGAATGTTCGGCGGTGACACCGGGTGGTCAGGTAGTAGACTCATGTTTAATAGGGGAAGTTACCCTAGAAGATTGGTATCGTGGACAGGTTAGAGGGTTGCTGGTTTCGCGGAATGTCTCTGGGCGAGTAGGGGTGTACATGCAGCCAAGTTGGAGGGGGTTGGACACACACATATCTTCACCGCAGCTAGTATGGTCATTAGTTGATGGCGCTGATGTAGCACCATTGGTGTATCATGGGAACCTCCACCAGCCCCAAGTTTCGGATATAGCGACATTTAAAACTTCTTCGCTTCCTTAGTAATACGATTAGGAGGCCTACATGCAGAAGCAGTACCTCATAGCTCGAACCAAGATGGGTCGTGTTAATCGACTATATGTAATCCCGCTGCCCTCGCTGGTGCTAAATTTAACAGATATATCCCATATTCTGCGGTAGTAAAAGCATATAAAATTGTCAGAGAGCCTAGTTCACAAAAATACAGCGAACCCGCCCTTGTTCCACCAATTACCTCCGGGAATTACCTCCGCGATGCTCGCCGGGGGGAAGTTCGCGCGATGAACCGAATGGAAAACAAGGTATGGTGTCACCGCAGGAGCGAATATTCTGCGAGGAGGAGCGGAGCTATTATCGAGTGAACCGCACCAGCGTAGTTCGAGGTTTCCTAGCCAATTGAGCTGCCGAATTGCGAGAAGCGTGGCCAGGTGCAAAGCTTGTGCCGATATGAGGCCTAAAGGCCGCTGGATCCGGCGCCTATTTCTTCCATTCAGTTTCTGAACTCTGCAGAGCGGATAATTAGGTGTGGTTAATCTCCCATTTTATTATTATAATGGCCCAACGCAAGGGGTGTATAAAACCCTCTAGACCCCGCTCAAATAAAACAATCACCTCTCTGCTATCTGGGATTCGAGTATGCTTGTTGCGGGGCCGGATAGTTGTGTGGGCCTCTGCAGGGGCACACCCGTTCCTCGTGTATATGTGCTTTGCGGTTCATTTCTATATGCAAATTAGCGCATACCCCTTATGTAACCCATGCCGCGCCGACTAGGGTTTTTTTTTATGCCGCATTATTATGTAGATTGTTGGAAGATATTATCTATATATATGTATGTTATCCCTGTCATTGCCGTGGAGTTAGATTTTGCAGTCGGTATGGAACACCTAGATGCAAGCTATTGAGTAGCATCACCACTGGGCACAGAAGAGCTCCCCTTCGCAGTAAGATGAGAGATTAGTTTTCGCTCCTCGCTCTTCGCACGGGGGTATGGGATATGCTGCAGTAGCGGGAATTTATCATGTGTAGTCAATAAATACTCTCATGTTGGCGGTCGCGGGGTGTGCACCCACAAACGGGCTCCGGGATACGTATCCCTAGGAAGGGGTTTGTCCCTACCGGGAGCCTCTTATTAATAGGGCAATACCTCCATAGCTTACTGCAAGGAGTTTTGGGCTTGTGGGCGTTGAAAGAAAGTGAAATCTTCCCTTGGGGAAGTAGTTTTCGCCCGTGTCTCTTGAATTTCCTGCTGTAGAAGAGGGGGAATCTAAAGACTTTATATACGTGAGAGGGATGCCGCTAAGAGGGATTTTGGATGTATAGCAGGGGATACGGTGATTAGTTGCGGTATCATCTCTGTACACTGTGCTAAATTTTATTTGCCATGAGAGCAACTCGCTTCTAAAGCTAAACTTCGTTCACCCGTCACCACCTACATGTAGTGCAGCTCCGTGTTAGCGCGCGTTTGGTAAAACCCCCCAAAAAGCGGCGCTGAGACGGCGCTTCCAGCAGTGCAGAAAAGGAAGCTATCGCTAGCGCTAAATAGTAAAAAAATATACCGAATAGATGAATAACTAGGAAGGCATCTAGTAATTATAACCCAGCCGGAATCAGTAGATGTATTGTACGAGTATGACATCCATGATGCAGCTTGTTACAAGAGAGCGGCAGGCCAATTCTGCTACTCCGCTCCCGCTCCCTTCAGCATTACAGTCAAAACGCGAAATATATACTATCCTCGCACCACAACTGTTACAGCAAGCAGCACGCTGAGACCAAACAACCCAGCAATCACAAACACCATTAGGAGTCTCCTCAAACCATTGCCCCCTCTCAAAATACATAAGTAGAAGCCACTCGTCCGAATAACGGAAAGCTAACATCCAGTACACCAGCAACCGATTTATAAAAACAACACCCTACGAGTCTGAAGTACAAGTCCGAAGCCCCCTTTCCCCCTCCCACTCTAGTACAGAATACCGCCCGAGACACGGAATAACTGGTTTATCGAGATGCTCGGAAGTTCTCTTCTATTCGGCTGGATATTCCAGGAAGAAGCTGGGAGTGAGGGATCGACGGCGGCTAGCCGAAGCAACGCTCATATCCAAAAAACTGGTTCTGGACAGAATTTATTTCGAAACCCCCTCATGGAGGATGGAAAACCACGCCGAAAATCGGTGCCTGGTGGAGCAGGCTGCAGCAACCCGGTTCAACAAACTTTAATACCGGCATGTGTGCTCAACCCACGGGAAGGCCTTTTTCCCTGTGCTAGTGGGATGAGCGGTTGGTTTTAGTCGCAGCAATTCGGGCTACCGGATGATAACCAGATGAAATCTTTGCATATTAGTGGATGCTACTGGGCCTAGTCCTGAATTTAATTTCCCTCCTGATTTTAAGCGCCCTAGGGAATTACCTATCCGCCTATATGTCGTGTAAGAGGCTGTACCCTGTTTTCTAGTGGTCGATTTATCATCTCAGTTGTATTACAAGATACCTGACTTAGCGGTGCCAAATGGGATGGCGTATCAATTTGGGCGCTTGTTATGGGGCAGTTACGTAGCCGCAAATGCGGGTACTGATGTCTGTACTCATAGTTAGGCCAGCGCTGGCGTCTTCGTTTCCCACAGGTGGAGTTCGGGTATAAGATTGCCTGGCCATAATAGCCAATCTAGGGTGGTGGGCTGGTATTGCTATAGATCGACATGCATTACATGTCTACTTCATACAGTCCTATTCTGTGGGAAAATCGTAACTTATTCGCTGAACTCCTCCCGAGGGCATGTAGGGCATTGTCTCGCAATAGCTAGGACCGGCCCATCCTCGCTATAGCAATACCCTGGAACGGTTAGTTCCGTTAGAGCTCTGTATTGGAAGTAGTGCGGAATAGTCTCAATTCTATCTATCTATTTGACTCCGGCTGCGGGAGGTCACCTTTTTGCATTGTTAGCCTCCTCGTGCCGCTCAAGAGGAGAATAAGGGTTGAAATGACGAGACCAGGACTATAGAACCTGTGGCGGTTCCATCCTCAGCCCCGCGCGAGTGCCGCCGCACAGAAATTACTCCATAGTAGTTCCTGGTATTACTAATAGTGCCCGTTTCTCTCTTTCCTCTCTCTTTCTCTCTCATGATTCCTCACCAAGTCTTGCGTACTCGAAGGCGCTGGGTTCGTTTGTACTCTAATGCCAGAGGTTGAAACTGTTGGAATACGGAGTAGCTAGAATCGATCAGGTTGAGGTGCAGAAGAGTTCTATGTTACTGTTGGATTGGTGATGTCGGGTAAGGGCTGGCGATCACTGCCATCTTGACAGCTTGGCAGCCTCAACCGTCTCGGCAGGCCTCAACAGCTGCACGGACCATAGTCACATACTTAAAGGGCCTCGCCCTCATGTAAAGTTTTTATTATCAAGTCTATTGTCTGCCTACATTCGTGCTTACTTCCAACAGTTACATGATGCTGCGAGCGAAAACTTCAAAAAAAACCTTCTTCAAAGCGAATTATTCTCAAACCATGGCCAGTACTCATCCACAGCATAATCCGCAGCGGCCCCTAGTACCTTGATGATTTGGTAGATACCTTGGATATTGAGCGTTGAACCGATAACCTGGGGCCCATGAAGTAGCTTCATGGATAGAAAGAGAACAGTTAGTTGCCATTATGATTGAGGGAAATAAATCAGCAAACGAACGCAACATACCACTGCTCCGGAATCGACACAATGGAGATAATAGACCTTCCAGTCGTGACCAACTACCTGTAAAGCCGGTAGAGGGAGGAGATCTACCGCGTTTTTAAGGCTGAGGAGCCTTAGCCTCGTTAGCAGTGCGGAAGACCATAGCCCCGACTGCACTAATGGGTCGCCTTCCGAGCCAGGTTTCTTGAGCTCCAGGAACATAACCAACGGTCGATTGCGCACATAGCCAGGCACAGCTTGGTTAACAGACTGCTCCAGGGGATCGAGCGGCTGCGGTTTTTTTCCGGCGTGTACATAGCCATCGGGTCCTAGAGCGAGGAAGAAACCGTATTCAACCTTTTTGAATTCAAGGGGCCTGCCATGGGCATGTACTGGGGCCAGATGGTGGGGTGTGATTGTTGCTGTGGTCCTAGTGGGTGATGGGATGGGTTGGTTGTAGTTAAGTTAGTCAATACCAGGACCAGGACGTACAGATTTTCAACATCGACGGTAACGGCACTATAAATGGAGGGCATTAGTGGTAAATATTTAAGCTCAGAGATACAGCGGGGTAGGAGGAAGGCATTTACGGACCAATCAGCCTTTCTTTTCATTTGCCAGTATTCGATACTGAGATCCAGTAAAGGACGGACTACCCCCTCACCCCATGAGGGCTCTGGTTTTCCTCGCTCAGCACACTTTTTCGCGCGCCTCCGAATCTTCTGTATTTGGCCCCAAATTGACTGATCATTGTCCTTTGAAAGGCTCCCATCGTTCCAGTAGTAGCTCTGGCCCTCGAATGCACGGCCGAGGAGAGGGGAAATCTGAGTCTGTGTTGCCACAGCCGAACGGATGGATTAGTAGATGATGCAGGGCATATTCTGTATAATATTAATGTTAACGAACCTGGAGACAGGCTGGGAAGATTCCCTGGAAGGTCTCGAATGCCATAATCTTTCCCTGTAGCGGGGAGACACTCCCCGGCAATCGAGTTTCAACCGGGTCGATCTCACGCCTCATGATGGGAGGAACTGCAGATGCCAGGTCTGTCATCGAGCGGGTTGGGCTTCTCCTACGGGTGCGGTTCTTAAATGAACTGCTCTGGCCCGAAAGGCCCTCTCGCGACCTGGGTGGACGACGAAGGGTCAGTCTTGCATTGAGAGCAGTAACGTCAGATCCCGCATCAGACGCGTCTGGCCCCATGGCGGATATGGTAGCGCGCTCGCGTTCTTGTTTTGTGAAGGTAAGCCTTCAAGCCATGCCTCAAGATCCATGGGGTCTCGAGAGCTGACTTCCGGGAATGCCGCCGCAACGCGGTTGTTATAGGTGACGCTAGCCCCTATTTACCACCACACAGTTGGCGCCAACACCAACAACACCAACAACAGAGATGCCAACAGGCAGATTGATTACAGCCTCATCACGAGAGCTCTACCAACACAATTGCACATCTGCGCGACCGAGGTGCCCATCACTGGGCGGTATTTGCGCGTGTCTGGTTCTGCGCCTCTATACAGCCTCGGCAACGCCTCTGCACACTACACATAGGACAGAGTAGGTGAACGGCGGCTATGACCCCGGGTACTACCACCGGAGCGATAATACTGCTTACCTATCCGCCCGGACCATAGCCGCCGTGTTAGGGGAGTAAGACAGACAATGCCCATAGAATAGGCGCGCAGAACCTCTAACTTTAGCACATATTGGATAGCACGGCGAACCGGGCGTAATCGCCCAGTCTTGCCCTGTGCAGTGGTTCGCCCGCCCCCGCTGGCCGCGGGGCTGCGCTGCCAAAGCGCATCTACACGGATTCCAGGCACCTGGAGCGAAGGGCAGAGCCGCTGTCCACCAGACTTGCAGGCTATCGAGAGCGCCCTCACTAGTTCTGCGGCGAATCTACAAACTGGAGTCCGTGGGACACTCTGAAACGAGGACCGATCGCCCGCCTTAGGTGCTCCAGGTCGCGCTGAACGGGGCGACATGTACAAGCGCAAGGCTGACACCGGTTCGCGCCAGCTTGTTGGCTTCGGTGGCTCTACCGCTCTGCGACGAGCTAACCGCCATCTCCACCAGCGCAGGGCAAAGCTCTGAACGGGTCGGGGGGGTCGGGGTTGGTATTGGAGTTGAGAATAGAGAAACCTGTCGGCCAAGTAGAATGCTAGCTGGCTAGCGTGGCTATTCTTGAAGGCTGGGTCCGCACTAGCGCGACGCCAAAACCTTACCTCGCCCTGGAGGACGTTGCTACGTACCCCGGATGCGTGCTCGATCCCGTCTGTTAGGGTTCGCGACCGGCGCAGCCCTGACCACTGGCCAACGAGGGAGAGCAGGCTTGGGCCCTAACCACTAACCGTCCAGTGAGCGAGGCCACCAGGAAGCCCGAGGTGGCGGCGCTCGATCCGCTAAGGACTAACCTGTAACGGAACGCCTTCCTGCGCGATTTCAACGCCTTCCGGCCTATGCCCTACCAAAAACAAGGCTGTGTATTTAGCGCAAACCTCTTACACTACTCCTCGATCTCCCAGTCTGACTGCTTTTAGCTTTAGATCCTAAGCTACATCCGTTACTTACCCGTGCGCGTGCACCGCTAGAAGCCTTAGATCCCGGTTTCTAGCTCCCCCAGGCCAAAGACGTGGGGTTTGCCCCAGAGCCATGCAGCTAGTTGTCGGTATTGCGATCCTGCTGACTTAGTTATAGGGCACAAACGGCCATCTGGCAAATTGCGGTCAGTAATGTGGAAACCAAGCTTCGGTGTCGTGTCCAAGTCTCTGCGTCACGGCCCCAGGCTTGCACCAAGCCGCCCTTTTGGGGCTGCCTCGTCGCTCCCCCGTTTTGCTTTCAACACAGAGCATCGCACACCGCTCTCTCACTCCTGTCTAACTAGCCAATACTGAGTGTACCTACACACCCGCATCACCGGTTGGTAGGACGCTTCCGTTCTAATCACCGCTGGAAGAACAGTGCGGGCAACAACATGGCGGTTGAGGGGTACCGCCCAGTAGACAAGTAGTCACACTACCGTAGAATCATGCGGCGACGTCGCCCGATGTTTTGAACTTAGAGCAGTTGACGCGGTCCGGTGGGATATAAAGCTGCTCTGATCTCCACCAGAAGAGCGTAGAGCAGGAGCAAAGACTCGCATCGAATCGGAGAATTCAACCCAAGCACATTCCACTACCTCACCCGTCGCATAAAGCTCCCGACAAGCTGCCCAACCGCCCTCCAGCCCATCCGCATACCCGCCAGGGTGCACCCCTGACCACACTTCTGCAAACGACAACATGAGGTATCGTAGCCCATCCAACGGCACTCCTCGCCAGAAAAGCTGACCCCCGAAGCAACTTTCAATACAAGACTCCCAAGACCAACTTCGAGAACACATACCCCCCCGTCAATAATTCGGTTGACATGACCGTGCAGCCCGAACGCGGATATCCACGCTATAACTCCAGCTGGAACCACGCCGCTCCCAGTGCGTCACAGGACGCCCATATGCAACCCCGAGCCGGAAGTTCCTATCAGTATTCCGCCTGGAGCAGCACACCATCCGGCGTCTCAGAGAATGTGGGCAAGGGCTTCGGAGGGGGGTTCCGGCCCCAGTCCAGCTACGCCCACAATGCCCATATGGCACCAACAGATGCTAATATGGATGGTTGGTGGTGGTGCTGCAAATGCGAGAACATGAATAATCCGGATCTTTGTTGTGGGGTATGTACCACGTGCGGGCATGGCAAATGTCGCGATTGTCCTTCCCGGTCTCATTAACAGAGAGCTATGGTAAACTGCCCGCTGCTCCCCGGGGCAGGTGGATTCTTCATTGGATAGAGCGCTTTAGTCTTCGTTTCGCTCGGTTTTTTTTTTTCCCCCCGTTTTTCGAGTTCTCCACGAAAACAGGCGTGGAGCTCGGTCTGCTTGCCTTCCAGTCTGTGTTTCCGACCTAGATCTCTCGGCATTCCCACTGTCTAGAGAGGGGTTTAGTCATTAACCCCGGCGTTCCTGTGGCACATTCTCTCACTACTATTACTCACGACAACCCGCTGCGGGTTATTTATCTCATTTCTTATCGGGGAGTGAGCTTGAAGAGCCCTAACCTTGGATTCAACATCCCAAGTGCCGGCCGCGTGAACTCCTCGCTCCCTGTAGCTCTGATAGTTGTCGCCGCTCTTGTCCTTTTTGAATCACTGTCGCTCCTATACCCTAGACCTAGAACGCGAATTGCTTATCGAGATGGCTGGTTCCCACAGCATGAGTAAACGATTCATCTAATGCGTTGTGATGCTAACGAGCGACCTTCGACTCACCGAGATGTCCCAACCCAGAAGGTATCTAGAGGAACAAACGTGTAGCGAAACTGTTCAGAGTTGTCGCAGAATAGATAAATTAATTCTTGGCCACACAAAAGTGCGATTGTGACAGCCACATCAATGCAAGCCAAGATGCCAAGACAAGGACAACCCCTTCCCGCCACAATAGCGCCACTAATTCAGTAAAAGCCACAATCGCCGCGCTCAGTCGAGCCGACTACGATCACAAAAGAACCCAAGAATTTCGTTCGTCATTCGAAAAGACCACTGCTTGGCGGAGCAGCGCTCCCTAACTCCCAAACCCAGGGATAAAGACTTGTCCTGAGAGCAAGCAGGCCCACCTTCATCACAACCCAGAGCAAGCATCCCCTCCCGCACACCCATAGCCGTACCCCCCTCCTGGTGGTGATCGTCGTACAGAATCTCACAGGAAATGCCAGCTAGAGATCTCCCATCGCACCACGGATACGCACGGCTACGAGCTTTCTTGCAACCTACTGACGAGCCCCGGTGCCGCCACCCTCTCTTCAAGTACTACCACACCCCGGAGGCCGGTGTGACCACACCTGGTACCTGGTAACTAGCCGGGTTCGCCACCATGCCCACCATCGCCTTTGCGATGCCATTTTATGTGGTCTATGGCGTTCTCGATTCTTCTTGTTCTCATATGACTGTTCACGTTGGATAGAGTATTTGGATAGAGTGGGCGGAATTAATGTACTAGCTCCCCTTTAAACCCGGTGGTCTTAGCGATACATGTGCTATAACTAGATGGACAATAGTTTAGGGTCTGCGGTAATTATTATAAGATGATCAGGGGGTTTACGGCTGTGCAGTTCGTATATCTCAGCAGCATTACAGTAAGCGGGGCCCGTTACTCACGGCCGTGCTGGGGACCGGTAAATGCTATAGCCAATAAGACGGTTTAGAAATGCCGCGGGTCTATAATATATGTGAAGAGGATTACTCTGCATTCAAAGCACGAACGCCACGACTAAATAGCTTCCCACCGCCCCCTTTATTATCAGCGCCGTACGAGTCCATTTAATTCCCTCCACCTTTCCCTTTTATAATCCTGTGCTGCAACCCAGACTCCCTCCACTCAAATGCAAGCATAGGCGAAACCCGAATCTAGATTCTGGAGTTAGAGCTAATCAACCAATTCGGCGGGATGGGGCTTCCGTCAGCACACCTCATAAAACTCATCTCCCAACTGCCACCACCCTGTCTGCCACAACTTTTGATTACACTGCGTGATAATATTTGCAGTGACATCCTGAAGTACCCAGCAGTCAGCACAACGCTCAGACCGAGCTCCAGACAACAAGCTTACCCAACAGTGCTGAAAATTGCGCTGGACATCTTTCCGATAAATTTTTACGTTCCCATCCTTACTATGATCCATCAACGTGCACTCCTGGCCGTTCCCGCACTCGCCGCCCCCGCACATGCGTTGACGGACAGACCAGATCATATCCTCGTGGGATTCGAGGAAAGGAGCCATGAAATAATCCCAACCCTTGCAGTCAGCTGCGTAGACGATGGCGGCGAAGAGGGTGAAAAGAAGGAGTGAGGAGTTGAATCGCATCCCGGGCACTGAGTGTGCTGTGGCTGGAGTCTAGGCTTGCGCTGGTTGACTGTGCGTTGGTCCGAGGAGACTGCAAGCACAACGTATTTATCCTTCACCGATGGTTCCACAGCCAGAGGCCATTTCTAGAAAGGAGGGAGCAACACAAGAGTGCGAGGTGACTTAGATGTGGTAGTACAGCCAGGTGCGAGAATTGTTTGGACGATTTCGCGCGACACGAGTATTGAAGCAAGAGATCTGATGCTAGCAACATAGCACAAACCGAGAGAGGGCCAATTGATGTAGCAGTAGATATTTGGGACAAGCTCGGGGAGGTCTCAACTAATTTATGTGACACTATGATTAACCATGTTGGAGCGATATACAAAATATTAGGGGCCACCACACCCACCTAATGGAAGGAATACCCACACAAACACAGCAGAGCAGGCACACTTTCGGACTCATATGTTGTGTATATCTTGTCCAATGGGCAGGACGAGACCTGACGTCGTCGAGGCAGAGTGGCGGGAAAAGTAGTCAGCTCGCCAGACGGCAGCAGCGGTTGCACCTGTTGGCATTTAAAGCAACCCTCCGCCTTGACGGACATCTTGCTCCAATCCTCGCCGATCGCCCCATCAGATGCTCGTACTGTATCTTACAGGTGATGACCAAGGTGCCAACTTTTCCGGTAGGTCTGGGGCTATTTAAGCGTCATGGAGTTGCTGTTTCCGACCCGTGTTAGCAGAGTTCATATTCGCAAAATTCGCTCATAGGCAGCGTTACGCTAATTTCATCAAATAGCTACTCGTCAACGGTATCGACTTCATTTTGAACTTTAAATAGGACCCGGTATACTGACCACAAATACATGTTGCACTGTACTCTGTACTTAGGTCACACCCGTGCTTCCAGCCCAGCTCCAGTCCTGCTCCCCACGCTGCCTTAGCATGTCAACCCACAACAAAAGTGCCACACCCAGCATTCCGGGGAATCACAGCGCTTCCCCCTGGTTCTTCTCTAACACCAGGCAATGGACCACGGGCTCTACTGCCGATCCTGAATCCAGAGGTGGAACCCAATAGTCGGGGCGATACAGAAACCCAACGAAGCCGGCTAGAAACCGTACATAAACGAGTTTCGCGAAACCCCGAAGAGAAAAACACATAGAGACAACACCCTCCCGGTTCGCCCTACCCTAAGGTACCCTAACCATTTAGCTCGGTCAGCAACCGCGTAAGGTATCGCGCGCGACGCGGCTGGGAGCCTTTCGTCTCCCGACCCACACCCGGCCTTGATACGGGCTGCGTTGCCATCCCCAGCGAAGAAGGCGGAGAGAATGCATCGCCGTGAATCACCTAAAACACTTCGCACAAGTGGACGTGAATATTCGCTGTGTCTGTGCTCACGGTGCATGAAAAGACACATGTCTCGGCAGGTGGAGGTGGCGTCTCGTTGATGCGTAGGAGTTGGTCTAGTCGAGCGTTTGTGAGGGTAGTGTCACTGCGCATAGCTTGGCTTCGCGTTATATTTTTCTTATGGCAGTAGAGGACTTCTGCTCGGCGATCATGGATGGATGGTAGCCACCCCGGGATAGGCCGGCAAGATTGGGGAACATATCATTGGAGTTCCCCTGGCTTTCCCCATCAAATGCAGATTTCGGGTACCCGAAGCAGAGGTCCGGTTTCGGGGTACCCCGCAGCGCCGAGGGTGAGTGCGAGGATGGAATCTGTGGCTGTTGAGGGAGTGGGAACGGATATACGGAGGGATTCCGCGTCCCATTCTCAGCCAGATTTGCACATCCAAATGCAATCCGAGGGAGTGGGGAGAGAAAGGGAACGAGGCCACTCATGACGCTAGCCTCAACTTCGTCCTCTATGCGACCAGAACGACGGAGATCTTGGTCTGTTCTGTATTGGAGAGACCATGTTCTTCGTGGATGAATCCTTTGGGGAAGGTTCGGGTGGCATCGGTGGAACACATCTTCGCTGTCGGTGAATATGCGGCGAACCTCTCGTGCGCTCGCGGACTTGGATGTCAGAATGGAGGATTTTGCCGCGGTCGGTGCGGGTGGTGTAGTTATCCTCTTAAGTTCCCTCGAATTCTTCGTGCTGAGAGGGAGGGAGGAGGAAGACGGGAGACGTCTCCCCACCGCTGGTCGTTGGATGCTGTCAAGAAGTCGGTAGCGTATCCATTCGATGGTGATATCGCTCCCTACTAGCGGTGGGACTGTCCCAAGTATTCGGGCTAAGTTTCCTCTTCATGAAAGACGGTTTGCCGTTCTTAACGTTGGTGTTGTCTCGCCGCTCCGTGAGGCAGCTGGTAAATTTAGCGAAGATCCGAACATAACGGAATTCTATAGCATTCCATTGGCATCGGACTTCGCGCTGGAATGCCAGCGGACTCTGGATGGCTTGATGCTATCGGACTCAAAGCCCCGAATGCTCCGACTCCGAAAATTAGCCTCGGTATAGAGGCATAGAAGTTCCACTCCGGAACGCTGCCTCGGGCTAGCATAATCACTACTGAGTGCAGTATTTAATTGCCTTGAGAATTAGCTAGATAGTTGCTAATAGCCAGTCTAGTTATTTCCCGCCCGTGACCTTGCACCCTAGACTAATGTCTCTTTACATTGTGACTCCGTTGTGACCGCCACTTCCTTCGCCCCGACCGTAGCGATTCCATCCCTCAATACTTAACATTCCCCCGCGGACATCAGTGCTCTCCAAACCCACCTCCGCCAGAACTGTGGTCCAGGAGACATCCCCAAATGAAAATTCGGTCTGATTATCTCTGAAGCCAAAGGCGACATTAAAATCGACGAAGATCCATTGATTCCCCCCTGTGGCCATTTTCCTTGTATCTAGTCTCCAAAAGGGCGTCCAGACTGTCGCATCCCAGCAAGAGGGTTGTTAAGACAGTTTTACTAGATGAAGCGGCGCGCAGGTTTGCTGCGCACGCAAACATGAAATTCGTGGAGCTTATCTATCGGGGCGACCCAGGAACGAGAGACATCGATTGAGGATGAGAGGAAAGCATTCGTGCAGGCGTGGCCACAGCGCACCGAGTACAAGGACCGGGGAGACAAGGACTCCCTGAATACCGATCCTGAGGACAGACACACTTGAAATCTGTCAAGTCCACAGAACAGCCTTGCGTATGGGAGGATATATAGCATGGTCGCCGCAGAAGCAACGGGCGGGGCACACAAATTTCGACTTTTAGCGAGTCAACCATCCAAACTGAGCTCCAGTAACGCACGGAAGGTCCCAGTCTCTGCCTCCACCGGGCAATTCTCTAGGACTTTGATGCGATTTCCCGGTACTATGCGAGGCGATAACTACCCCGATACAGCAGTTTATTGCAAAAGTGTCTCTCTCAAAGACCACCCTAGGGACGCCAGTCTCCCCCAACACGAGGTAGAAGCCCGGGTCTGTCGCGCCCTGTTCTCCGCATTCCTACTCGGCAATTCTAGAGCACATGGCCAACCAGTTGAGACAGGAGCCGAGATAACAGTCTAGATTTCGCCGAAAGCCTGTGCTCGAAGTACACTGACACACTTAAAAGATGACGCCGCGAAGGTGGGAAGGCTGTTGGACGCTTTGCGGTCTCGCAACGACGCAGGAGAAGAGGGAGGTTTACACTAGGACTAGGCAATGGCGAGGTAGTTTTCGGGGATAGGGTATCGGTATCATCGTCGGAACTATCACCCCGCAAGGTTTCCTCCACCTGCAAGTCTCGGAATTAACCACCATTCTACCGGGAAAAACCCAGTTCACGTCGGGGAATGTGGGATGCCAATGGAAGAGGCTCGGTGTCCCCAGTGTAGGGAGCCCGTTGGAGATCAGAACCACGGCCCTGTTGAGTGGGTAAGGAGAGAGGAGGACTGGGAGGCTGAACTTGGAGGTTCCTAGCTATTTCACATTGTTAGGCCGTTCGACTGGAGTTCGTGACGGGGAGGAAGTGGTTATATTGTCGGTTTCTCTCAATAGTTTACCCACAACTATCCGATAGTGCGATGAATCGGCTATCTCACCGACAAGCCAGCCGCTATTATGCTTCAGCTGGGCAACGATTATGTTGCTTGGATTCTAAGTTTACTTCGGTTGTGACTGTTTTTATCGGGTGGAGGGGCTACGATCGCCACCTAGGGCCTAACCCCGCGATAGCTCCTTGGTCCGCATGAGGCTAGAAAATCCCTGCTATCTCGAAGCCACACACAATGTAATCTATCTAATCAATCGGTCTATTCTACTCGCCATATTGTAGCAGCGACTACCTATCTCATTTTTCCGGGATGCGCCCATCAGTCGGCAAACGGGTTATTGGCCCTGGGGTCTAGACCCAAACCGCAACGTAGCAGTGTGTACTCATTGTGTCATGTTCCCGGGCTCCGTTCCCGGGGCTCTCGTTTGTCTGTAATTCTAGACCTCCTCGCTGCCCCGTTTGGCATCAAAGCCTCTGCTCGATCAAAGGGACATCCTACCGGCAAATAAGACACCCACGATTAGCGGCTCAGGCTAGCCTACATTCCTCCCCTATCCTACTCGATCGCGCTATCGGGGTCGGATGGAGCGCCCACAGACACATAGCAGCAGAGTACGCAAACGCAAACCCCGAGACCGGCGCGAGAGAGGAGCGGCCTTGAGACAGGGCCGCTGTTTGTGGCCAAGAGGGTGAGCCACTTACCCGGCGGGATTGTGCCGACCGGCAAACGCCAACTTCTCAGTGAGCGGGGCGGTGTGGGCATTCCCCACCGTAGAGAGTATCAGGGCCAGTGAGTAGTATGCTCAATGCTCTCGCCCGTGTGCCTACATGCTACGGAGAAACGAGCGGCAGCGAGGCAGGTAAGCTACCCGCGCCAAAAATTCTAGCTAGCTGCCCGAGCTCAGAATCCGCCTCCACACCACTCACTAGCCCACTCACCGCAATCCTGCAACAGCCCTGGCTCCCTATATGGACTCCTCTCCGGTGGGACAGTCCATCGCCCGTGCGCAACAGCGAGCTTCCGGTGATGTATTTTTTGCGGTGCCATGCGTCGCTACACGCTCAAGATATGATGTCGCTTTGCAAACGCACAGCCAAAAGTATGGCGGATCCTGGCCAGATGTCTATCCCATAGGTGAGTTCGTTCCCTCTGTGTGTCTCCCATCCTGCCAAACTAAGGGTAGCTCGAAAAGGAGCCCGCACACGGATCCATCATGCTTCTGGTGCAATGGCAAACGGAGAGAAGTTCCATTGCGCGTGTTCCCCGTTGGTCGTCCTGTCTAATTGCCAAATTTTCGCCGCCCGGATCATAGCGCGCTTCGTTTGCTCTTTTTCGTCCCATGCCTCAGAGATTCGCACCTGTTTGTAACCCGGGATGCTTCTGCCCTCTTGTCTTCAGCTGATCCTGTTCTTGTGTCAGGGCTACTGATACGAGCAATCCAGTTCGCGAATATAACGCCTTGGGACCCCCAAAGATAGACGCTCCACCGATACCTCCATCGCTCGTGCACCATCGACTAGATACACTCTTCGTTTTCCACCTAAGTAAGCAAACCCAGAATAGTACATAGGTTGGTTGGTATCAAATACCCCATGTCGAGCTTTGAATGGCTTTGCAGACAAAATACCTAGGTTGACCCGACATTGGTAGTTAGTCTAAACACCCAAGTTACCCGCATTCTCCCAAACAGACGCCAAATCGAGAGACGCAATTCGCGGAACCTTCCCCAACTATGCCATCAGGTTCAGTCCCAATGATCCTATCCATATTTAGTTGTACGATAATGACTGGTGGCAGGCAAAGAGCTTAATGAACACCATTCTCTCCATGAGGCAGAGGCGGTTTCCCCCGATGACTCGACCCCAACCCCAGCAGTCTCAACGTCATCCCTTGACGCTCTCCAGAGTGACGAGCAGCGAGGAGTCCTGAACATCGTCGATTCGTTGCGCCAATGCGGCCTCGACGGGATCGTTTCCCTACCGCAACTGGTGGTTTGCGGCGACCAATCCTCGGGGAAGAGCTCAGTCCTGGAGGCAATCACCGAGATTCCATTCCCACGCAAGGAGAACCTGTGCACCAGGTTCGCTACGGAGATCGTGCTGCGCCGTGCCGCGCTTTCATCGATCGCGACGAAGATAGTCCCAGACGAGGCGAGGCCGCAAAATGAACGGCATGCATTAGAGAACTTCAAGCTCTCTATTACTGATTTTAACGAGCTACCGTCACTCATCGATTCAGCGACCAAGGCGATGGGTATTGGCAGCGACAACCCTTCGGAGACCCAAAGGGCATTCGCAAAAGATGTCCTGAGCATTGAGATCAGCGGCCCGGATCGGCCACAGCTCACGCTTGTCGATCTACCTGGCCTAATACACTCCGAGAATAAGTCACAAACGCGAGAGGATGTCGAGCTGGTCGCGGAGCT
Organism: Geoglossum glabrum; assembly: GCA_021527465.2. Taxonomy (NCBI): domain Eukaryota; kingdom Fungi; phylum Ascomycota; class Geoglossomycetes; order Geoglossales; family Geoglossaceae; genus Geoglossum; species Geoglossum glabrum. The sequence continues at coordinate 103,976 of JAJDFE020000010.1, forward strand.
CGTCAGTCAATATATCAACAATCCCCGAACAATAATCCTCCCGATAATCTCGGCGAAAAACGACTATGCCAACCAGATCATCCTCCAGCGCGCAAGAGACGCTGATCCAGAGGGTACCCGAACTCTTGGGATTATCACAAAACCCGACGACCTCCATCCAGGTTCCGATAACGAGACAGCGTTCATTGACCTAGCAAATAATAAAGATATCTTTTTCAAGCTAGGCTGGCACGTGCTAAAGAATAGGGGCTATACAGAGCGCGATCACACCTTCGCAGAGCGCAACCGGTCCGAGACGAAATTTTTGAGCACCGGTAACTGGTCTACTTTATCTCGCGATTGCGTCAGCATCAAGCCGCTCAGAGAGCGCCTCAGTGAGCTCCTATTTAAACACATCAGGCGGGAGCTACCTAAGCTGCGAAAGGACATAAATGAAAAACTGGAGGAGACAAAGAGGGGGCTAGAGCAATTGGGGGAAAGGCGTTCAACCGCCGCTGATGCCAAGCAGTATCTGATGAGGCTTAGTATGTCATTTTACGATATTACTAGAGCAAGCATCAATGGCCACTACGAAAGCGATTACTTCGACAAGGTCGAAAATATCCCGCATTCCACCGCCACTCTGACTACGCGTAGACTGCGAGCTATGGTACAATACCTCAACGATGAGTTTGCGGTCGAAATACGAAAGAGAGGCCACAAATACAGGTTCATTGGGCACAGCATGACATGGGAGATTGGTGAAGGTAGTAGCGATGTCGAGGATGAAGACTATGGCATTGCCGAAGGTGAAGACACTGAAGATGAAAGCGGTGTTGAGGCCGAGGACGAAGACGACGACAACCCAAAGACACTCCAGAAGAAGCAAGCTTTAGCATGGGTAAAGGGAACTCTCATTCGCACTCGCGGACGGCAGTTATCGGGCAATTTCAACCCGCTCTTGATCGGAGAGTTGTTTTGGGAGCAGTCAGAACGCTGGGGAAGTTTAGCCAAGGAGCACGTCCAACGTGTTTCGTCGCTTTGCACCAACTTCGTCGACAATCTCCTCTCAGAGCTCTGTCCAGAAGACATTTGTTCGCGTCTACGAGTCCCACACATAGAGGACTCGCTCAACAAGCGACTCGAAGAGAGCGAAAACGAGTTATCGAAGATCATCAAGGATATGAGGCGATACCCCATGACGTACAACGACACCTATACCAACTCCATTCAGGAAACCCGCTCCGAGAGGTCGATAAGCCTAATTAGCCAAACCATGGATTCTGCTAAAACTACCCGGGACCTTCACGATGAAAACGGCTACTTCGTAGAGAAGACAACCGAATTTGATTCCAAAAAGATCCAACAGGCATTTCGGAAGCGAGTTTACGAAGATATGGACGTCCACTCATGCAGAGACGCACTAGACTGCCTCTGCGCTTTCTATGAAGTCCCTCCCCTTCACCCGCCCTCTCTCCAAACACGAACTAACTACTCCACACACAGGTCGCCCTAAAAATGTTCACGGACAACATTACCGCCCAAGTCATCGAACGCCATCTCATCGAAGGCCTCGAGGAAGTCTTCTCACCCATGGTAGTCGCACGCTGGGACCGCGACGACGAAATCCTCGGCGTGGCATCTGAGCCCACGGGCGTAGCGCGGAAGCGAGAATTTTTGGGGCGGAGGATGAAGATGCTGGAGCAGGGGAGGGTTGTGTTTGGGTCGGTTTTGAGGCGGGCAGACGGGTAATTGTTTGGTTTGTTGCAGGGCACACCGATGGCTGCGGTGATTGGATTGCGAGACCGTCGGTCGCGGTCCCCCAGACGCAGTAATTTGAATTTGAGTTGTTTCTTAGTCCTGTATGTTATAAGGGAGACTTCATAGCATCATGTCGGTAAATGGCTTGGGGCCATCTAATAGGTACCTCGGTCGTCTTGTTAAGGCGGCCTGGACGTTAGCTAGTTTTGATCAAGGAAATTCCACCTGATTAGTTCAATTCATTTCCACTTTGACCATAGGGAGTTGCAAGGAAAGAGCCGAATAGGGGATAGTTTGTAGTCCCCGTACTATCCCAAACGAGTAGTGTGGAGGCGGATTCTGAGCCCGGGGGACTAGTTAGGATTCCCGAGTAGGTAGCGCCACGAACGAGAGAACTGAACCTACTACCCACCGTCCCCGATACCCTCCACAGCAGTACCCGAAGTGAGAAGTTGTTGCCAGATCTCTCCAGCGAACTCCCAGTCGTACAGTACAACCCGAGACTTTCCCGCGGCGGCGAATAGGAGCCAGCCAAATTGTGTGGCCCCCATTTGCCCAGCCCGATTCGCTAGCGGGCAGAAAATTCTTTTCTGCCTTCGCTCTGAGCTGTCATTTCGTTCCTGCCTTGTACCAAGCAGCCCCAATACTATCGCCTACCCCAACAGATACCTCCCATCACACTTCAACAGTATCCTACTCTTCGACTTGCTCCGTAGCCTCACATATTCCCCACAAGGGCATTCCATGATGGCCGGACCTTCTCAATACCTCTCTTATCTTTCTCTCGATCCTCTCGCTCCAGTACCTGAATCCTCGCCTCTCTCTTACACACCAGAAAAGGTTGAGGAACGGCTCAAATATGTGAGGGAACGTAGGAAAGAACGTAACATTACGCCGCGCTCTGAAATATTTCTTCAACTATACCAGGAGGCGGCCGAAAGCGCGTTAGAGGTGACCAACGAGGCGAGTCGCAATTCTTGTTGCACTCGACTCTATCGATACGACCGGTTCATCCAGGAAAATTCTTTTTTGTGTGAAGAACCAACTTCAGCGCAGAGGGAACTCGAAGAAAAGCTTCTCAAGCTTAAGCGGTTGGAATACTACGTCCGTTATGGGGACTACTTGGCCCGGGAATTGAGTATCCTCAAGGACACTGCAACCAAACTGCAGACGGATAACTACCAAGAGCTTCAACAGTACTGGGCGACAATCGCCACCAAAATGAAGGCAGAAAAGGAAGTCTTCAATCGGCGGTCCACGGACAAGACGAAACCGAAGAAAATTCCGACATTACTAGCGATCTGGGAAGCTGCAGAAGCAGTGAAGCTATCCCGAGAAAGAGTAGAATGGCTTATAGAAAATTACGCTGAACGGAATTCCCTCGTACACTCCGGTGTTACACAACTCATACAGGCCGGGCATTGGAGTCAGTTGGCGACAAATCTATACTACGACACTAAGGACTTGCCCATGGTAATCCCCCCGTGGATGGAGGAGGATATTGAGAATATGTCGACAGTCATTAGCTCTCTAAGGACGAAATACTTTTTCATCGACGAGGGCGATGAGGATGATCCAGATACTTGGATAGCTAATGAAGAGGCTATCCGATACAGGCATGCCCTTCGTACGGAAACAGACGCTAAGAATAAGAAAAAGGCTGAAATCGTTGAAGAGATGGTAAAGCGGGCTGGCAAAGCGGCCGAAAAGAGGGCAAAGCAAGCAGAACTCGTTGGAAATTCCATACTGGGTAAGAGAAAGGCAAGCCAGCCATTTCCGCTAGGGGAGAAGATGCTTGCAAAAAAGACTAAGGAGATGGAGAAAGTAGTGGGAATTCAATTGCAGGTTACTAGAAAGGAGTCCGAGTTGGAAAAACTTTACAGTATGCGAGAGAAGGCAGTAGATGCTGCAGAGGAAGCAGTGAGTGCCATGGGCTACCTGGGCGTTGAGGAATAACAGTACTTGTCGGAGGTGTAATCAACATTTCCCCACCAGTCCAGAACGAACCGAGGATTCTGAGCATGGGCATTACCAAAGGCCGTATGATTAAATGATATATATATATGTAGGAAACACAGGGGTAATCGCGATAGGGCTCAGCTGCAGCTGGGTCTCGTCTAGAATAGGTGCATTGAATTGGTTGTCTATGGTACAGGATGGAGAGCAAGAGAACGCCGGTGAGACGAGTGAGAAAACTCTTGCCCGCTAGCGACCCGCGCTGGGCGAATGGAGGCCACACAAATTGGCTGGTTCCTATTCGCCGCGGCGGGAAAACCTTGGGTTGTTCCGCCTGCACCACTTCTCATTTCAACGGTTCCAACAATATATTGCACACTGTTCATCGATCAGCATATACTAAGACCTCTTAATCCTCTAGAAAGTATGCCTCGCCATGCCCCTTGGACCGTCGGAAAACCTGTCATTATCTGTCTCTTTCCTATATGGGCATCCCTAATCACGCAAGCCCAGATGGTGCTCACCTGCGCTCACCCGCTCTCTAAGAGCCCATGCCTACGTGCGTCATGGTTTTTCCATCCTAAAGGATATCTCGGGGGGAATAATTTCGTTTTTGAAAAAAAAAAAGAACCAAGTAAAAATAGACCAATTCAAAGAACCGAGGGGACGATAGAAGCCGTGAGGAGTATTTTATCTATCTATCCACACCCAGACATTGGAATGGACACAAGATCCAGCCCAGAGGCCCGCAACATTCCATAACGACAACACACCGGGTTTTTTCTCCTCTCCCCTCCCCCAAGTCCCCTTGCAGAATTTACGCCACCTGCACCCCGGCTAGCTGATGGGTATATTTACCCACCCACTTTTACCCCCGCCAGCCCGCCCGCCACCGCCCGCCCCAAAAAAAAAACACCCCTCCATCCATCCATCCATCCGGAATTACATGTCCGAGTCGCCACGTTGTAGATGAGCAAACCAATTGATATGAGGTAGTTGAATAATAAATAGCCTTGGGCCCCCCAATACGGCTGATCCGCACATGCATGTGTGGTTTTCCATATGGAATGGATATATGGCGTGCCCACCCCGTGGTATCAATAGCAGACAGGCCGAAGGGGGGGGGGGGTATGTTCCAGAAGAAAACTGAGCAAGGCCCTACCCCATCTCAGGTGTCGGATACCCTGGGCAGCAGTGGAAAGGGATTGGTTGGATAGGGGAATGAGGAGCGTGCGTGCAGTGTTTGTTTCTAGTGACGATAAGCATATGGTAGATGTCCCACTGTGTGGACTGTATTGTTTTTATTGTAGCGTGGTTCGTGCGGCCGTCGCTGGAGTCTGTGCGGTCGTGGTGGTGGTGGTGGTGGCGGTGGCGGTGGTGGAGGGGTTTGTTCCTTCAGCCGGTGTGATGGTGATGTGGTTGTTTCTTCGACTGTTGTGGTCGAGGTAGATGTCTCTTCGACTGCTGTGGTTGAGGTAGTGACTGCTGTCGAGGGGCCATGACTGGTAATTGTAGTGGTACACACCTATGCCTTTTGTAAGTCACATCGCATCTGATTAGGAGAATGCCGGAGTATGCCTTTGTTGTGGTGGTGTATACCGTTACTGCGCAGGTTTGAACCACGCTAGCCTATCGGAAAGTCAGTCAGTATGTCCCTCACATCCTGGTGTAAGCGGTAACCCCATTACCATCGCCGGGGCTATCATAGACTTGGTAGAGCTTCTGAGAGATGGGGAAGATCAAGCGCATAAGGTAAAAAATGGCAGGGTAGGTGGTAATATAGCTCTGGAAATTCTCGATCTTTCGTTTCGGTTCTGCTCAACATGAATCACAAACGTCGGTAACTAAAACCCCCGCTCTGAGAAATTCGTCAATCACTCCTTTAGTCATTAGACTATAAGTTAGCTCAAACCTTGGGAAATGGATGTTCCGGACAGATGACCAAAGCCCTCTTCAACGTTACGTCAGTCGCCACTCCAGTCGTCTTAACCGTACTAGAGCAACCGTTAGCACAGCCGAGTTACTGCTCGGGGACAATAGAAGTCGCCACCGGAATAACTATGAGAATGTGGAGGTGGCTGCCGCAAAGCGTGTTAGCACTGGTGGCGTGACTTGGACCGAGTAAAAGACTCAGTAAATCGTCACGGACGCACGGCAGTCCTACCCCGATGTGGATGCTGCCGGTTCCGGCGATCAAGAAAGTGGATATATTGGCGGTCGCGGCAAATCGCATCGTCATGGCTACTCAAAGCAATACAATCAACAAACGCTTTACTACTCGGGAAAGCACGTAATCTTCACAAAGTAGGCAGACTAAGAAGCTGAGAGCTTCCCCTTGCAGAATGCCTAGTCTTCAGTAACAAGATCTAGTCAAAAAAGCTAAAGGCCCGTTTGTAGAACGGAGGTAGAATGGATATAGACAGAACTGATTAGCATGGAGAACGAAGGAGAACTCTGGCGACTTTTATACTCAGTCTCGGCGACGATTATGCGCCAAGGTGCCAAGATAGGGGCAGGCGGCAGCACCGGCCAGAAGACCAACCGGATCAGACGAAGAAGATAAGCTCAAGAAAGCTCAAGAAAGCTCCCTCCCTCCCAAAACGTCCCCTCTCCCCTCCTCCTAGACCCAGCCCAGACATCCAGGCGATGCAGCCACACGGCCCAAACCCGTCAACGCGGTCTCAAACCTACACATCGACCAGCACGTGTCGCAAAGCGCACCCAGTACCTACGTCAGCAACTCCCCAAACCAAGATAGCCCCGAAGAGGGGGAGAGCAGCAGGAAAAGCAAAGCGAAAGAGCGAAGTTTCCCGCGCCGACCACGGAACCACAAAAAAAAAAAGAAGGGGAAGGCGAAGGCGGTGGCGGTGGGGGGCGTGATGGACCTTGTCCCACGCACGCTAAGCACATTATGAAATACCACCGCAAATCCCCTCAATGTGCTCGCAAACCCCCTCATGCACGCGCAAACCCCCGCATGGGTGTGCGGCCGCGCGCGGAGTCTGGTCCATACAGTGGGCGAGGTCGAGGGTGGGTTCACATGTCGAGGGGGATGGAGTTCCCGAAGTGGGCGGTGGGGTGGAGGGCGATGATGGTCGATGGTGGGGGCGGTCATGAACACACCCACCAGCCCGCCTGACTAATCCTTCATCCAGCGCTAATCACCTCTGAAAAAAAAATACCTCCATAGACGATATAACATCCCCCGTCATTTTATTTATACCCAAATTATGGCGGTAGAAAAAAAAGGAAACTAGTTCCCTCATCTACAAAAAAAGAAAAATTTGCTATGCAAGGCCTCAGGCTCTGGAGAAGATAAAACAAAAGAACGGGACGCGTCGGAGATACATAATAAATAAATAAATAAGTGTAATAAAAATAAAAACAACCCCACCAACCTCACACAATCCTCACAACGGATAAAAACATTTCCAATCCCATCTACACCCCTTGCCCAGTAATGGGGGTGGGTATTCCCTTTTCCTTGTATGCCAGTGGTATAAAAGAGAGATGGGATTAAAAATCGAATAAATAAAATAATCTAAACAGCCAAGCCGTAGCAAGCTATGTGCGGGAGCGGACGCACTCGGATGGGGAAATAAAATAAAATAAAATAAAAATAAACAATTTAAACAGCCAGCCCAAGCGGGTAGAAATACGCCCCCCTCCCACTCTTCTTCCACGTGTGGTGACGGTGAACACGCTGGGGATGGGGAAGTAAATACGTAAATAAATACATATATAAGTGGATAAATAAGCCAAAAAAAAAATAATAAACCGAATCAAACAAAAAACAAACGAAACGGGACAAACAAAAACAAAAACAAAACAAAAACAAACAAAGTAATTCCCCCCCTCGGGGTGGGCAGGGGCGACGGCGAGCGGCTGGTGGTGGTGAAATAGGGTGGAAAAAAGGGGAAAAAAGAAAAAAAAGGGCCGGTGGAAATTTGGTAGTATAGGCAGACCCGCCTGATTTTGGCGAGTTGGCTTTCACACGCCGGGTAAATAAATGGGCTGCCGGCATTGGAAGGGGGCGGGGAGAGCGCATGCAGGAAGGGCAGAAAGGGCAGAGAGAGAGAGAGAGCATGTACAGAAAGGCACCTCCCATTCAAATTTGGTGGGTGGTTACTCGGTGGGTGGTTATATGGAATATATGATTAATTGGGGGGAGGGGGGTAGCTAACTCGTGATATCGACGGTTGTAACGCTGGCTAGCTAAGGAGTGGAATTGCTGTGTAGTTTTGGGGTAAAGAGAAATAACTAGAATGGTAGCTAGGTGGTTTAAAGAGGGTGTAGCGGCAGTTACTAACAGGACTGTGGGGGTGGGGGGGGAAGGGGGTTCGTAAGAAATAAGGGGGGGGAAAAAATGGGGAACTCGGCACCACGCTGCTGCGGATCATGCACATAAACCAATCTCTATCCTGGAGAAGCGCGCAATCAAGTCATCCACATAATCCTTAGGCTCGCCCACCACTTCCCTCCCCCCGTGCTCATCAAACCAGATCCAATTCTCGACCCAAAACCTCCTCACAAACTCCTCGAGCCCGTCTGCGCAAACAACCAAGTAATGCAATTTCTCAATCTGGTCGTCCAGTGTAGCGCCGCGGACGTCTCCCTTCTTCCACTCTGGCGACGCGCAGACGACCTTGTGCTCGCCGTTGGGGAGCAGGTGGAGGTACCACAGGAGACAGCATTGCTGGTCGTTGAGGAAGCGGAGGAGGCGGCCCGGCGTTTTCTCATCGGGGAGGGGGAGGAGTTTGGCGGACAGGCTAAGATAGCAGCATGTGGACGTTGGGACTTTTCCGTACAAGGAGGGGTCTAGCGTGAAGGTTCGCAGGGCCGACGGGATCTCGAGTCCGAGTTGATTTGCCTCTGCGGCCATGGTGTTGAGACGAGATTCAAACTCGCGCGCTCCCCTGGAACCCAGTGGGGCTTCTGGTTCTGGCGCAGCGCGGAGCCATGCGAATCCGTCAGGGCCTTCGCTTTTGGCCACTGGCGGCAGAGAGTCGCGAGGTACAAACTGGTATGTCCCCCAGCCGCCCCAGAGTCGTTTGCAGCCACCGGTGCCAAACCACCCGCGCATCATTGGCCCTTGTTCGGAAGACATGGCTGAGAGGGGGCGGGTACGTGAGGCGTGTGTGTGGAGGGGGGGGGGGGGGGGGTTTCAGCGGCGGGTATAGAACCTCGGCGTTGTGCGTGCAGAGATCGGTGAAGAGGGAGGAGGAAGTTCCAGAGCTGCAAGCAAACCTTTAGTGCATAAGAACAACAAAAACCAGTCATAAACCAACCCTCTATTTCCACGCCAACTCAACAAACACTCAGCATAATCTCGCCGACCGACCTTGAAGAGACGGAGAGAGAGAGATTCTTGCCTGCGGTCGAGCGGTCGAGCGAGCGAGCGCAAAAACCCTCCCCGCACAAAACCTCAAAGAAGGACCCGATCCAGATTCAAGGGCAGGCGGCAGAGAAGGGTTGAGAAAAAAAAAAAAAAAAGAGTGAAAATTGTCTGCTCGAAAGCCCTACCCAGAGACACCCGACTGACCGACATTCCCGCTCGTCGCCGGGGATTATATATAGTTTATTTCACCCCCATAACTCGTCTATCGCATTGCACCCGGATGACTTGTCGCCGTCGCGCACCCTGACTCTTCGGGGAAAGAAAGAAAGAAAGAAAGAAAAGGGGTGGAAAAAAATAAATTGTTTGGACGTGACTCGACGCGTGATGTGGGGATGTGTGATGGGGCGATGTGCGATGATGGGTGATGGGTGATGGGTGATGGGGGGGGTGATGATGATGACTTCGCCATGACTAACAAAAACATCTCCAGACCACCGACCACCGACCACCGACCACCACTGGGATCGGGTGAGTCAGACAGCCTTGCGACAACCCGCTTTTTTTTTTTTTTTTTTTTATTTTTATTTTTTTCCAAAGAAGAATAAAACAGCCTATAGCGAGGAGCGAGAGCAAGTTTGTCAGTCACCCTAATAACAAAACCACCCTTTTTATTTTATTTTTTTTCTCTTTTCGCACAAAGCCCGGCCCGTAACCATCCGACTCCTCTCCTTCCGCACCAGATGGTTTACATGTACATGTACCAGGTTAGCCGGCTGGGGAAAAAAAAAAAAAAAAAGGCCCGATGTCGGCTGGCTCATAGGATATACTTATATTGGTTGGCCAGCCGTGTCTGAAATGGGGGTTTGACGCATGGTTTTAGGTAGCCTAGTTGGTGGTGGCCTTGTTGGGTTGCAAGTGCAGTGAGGAGCACGCTTTGTTTGAGTTTTGCGCTCTTCTTGCGGTCGGATCGTCGCGATTGGGGGGGGGGGGTTGGGCTGGCCCTTCTACGGCGTGGGAGGGTTGGATTGGCTTTGGTCGCCTTTTTGCAGTGCAGGGGGTGGTGGTACAGAACTTCATGAGCTTTGGAGCGGTTGAGGTGGTCTTGGTTAACCTTGCGCTGGGGCTTTGGGTTCTATGTAGATATGAGGTAGAAACTAGTGGGAGTTTGTTCTTGGGGAGTTCTCTTGCGACTCTTTCGAAATGTAAGGCAGTGAAAATGGGCGTGTTGCCAAAAAAAAAAAAAAAAAAAAACTTTCCTAGTATATTCAAGGAGGTGATCTAATCTAATTGAGTAGAAAGTACAAGCATCATATGCACGTATGTGTGTGTGTGTGTGTGTGTGTGTGTGTGCTACCATGTCGTTCCCCCAGGGTATTAGAGCTTAGCTCCTGCTCCATTTGCAAGGGCTTCTCTTAGACTTTCCATGACGGGGACCATGAGTGACCCTGTCCTGAGTGACTTGTAGATGCTGCTGATGTGTGAGCCAGTGTTCTTCCCCTGCTCGACTCCGTCGAGCTTGTTCGTAGGGTGATCGCAAAGTCCGCGGTTGATTGGGACTCGGAGATTTCTGCGCACAAACTTGTAGAGGCGTTTTGAGGCTCTACCTAGGTAAGGTGATGCGTCTGGGTGGGCGAGATAGGAAGAACGGTTCATGGAAAAGGTGGTGTAGGAGGCTTTAGAGACACGGGAGGTCCAGATTGCAAGGTGTGAGAGAGAGAGAGATACTGCATTAGCCTTTACGGAGGAGTCGAACATCTTAACAATGGGATGGTTGGCGCAAGTGGCGATGCAGGTGAACCGGTCTACAGGGTCTTTGTTTGTCGTAGTTTGCAGCGCTTGGGAAGTTTCCTGCCAGACAGACTCATGAAGGGCGGCCAACTCAGGTGGAGAGAGAGAGGGACCAAATATCTCAGTAGTGATACCTTCGATAACGGGTTTGAGCTTCTCCCTAAACTGTAGATCCATAACACGAAGATCAAGCGCCTGGCAAAGCGAGTATAGATATGCGGATATCATAAGTGAAAGGACATCCACAGACATATGGGTGTACCGTGCCGACACTAATGCGAGAGAATTAACGGACTGGTTATTTAGCTCTGCAGCTTGTACGTGGCTGCTGACTGGGCTAGCTAGGAATGCGAGTTCGGCCATGTACGCCGCTATATTGATGTCTACGCCTTTGAGCGTAAAGGAGGTGCTGGGGTCGTCGGCAGAGAGATTCGGTGGTAGTCCATTGTTGAGGCACGAATTAAGGAGCTCGCTGCTCTGGGCAAAGAGGAGCTTGCCGATCATTTGGAGGGCTAGGCGGGTTTTCTCGGTGGAGGCCGTGACGGCTACAGCTTGGAAGTTGCCACCATGGTGGATAGTCCTGCTCGAGGTGTCGATAAGGGGGTTGTCGGTTGTGGAGTTTAGCTCTTGCGAGAGTTGTTGGTGAGCGACAATGAGATCTTCGAGGTAGGGACCGATCCATTGGGAGGAGGTGCGGAGGGCATAGCGGTCCTGTCGGAGTTGGCCGGCAGGGCAGGCATCGCCCTGGCGAGCTAGAAGGGAACCTTTGAGGAAACTAGAGATGTTGCTGGCGACCTCAATTTGGCCGGGATGTGGTCGCACCTTTGCGATAAAAGGATTAAAACTTGCGACTCTTCCATACAGGGCTTCTACAGCGGTAGCCGTAAGGACTTGGGAGAGCACTGCTAGTTGGTTGGCCTCATGCAGAGCTAGAGCGGCAACTGCTGCAGAGACGGCCGTTCCGTTCAAAACCCCAAGGCACTCTCCCGGTCCAAAAAGAACTGGCCGCATACCCAATTTATCAAGAACTTCATTAGCTCGCATGAGCTTCCTTGACTTTCGGTCGCCAGTCCAGACGCGAACGTCGGGGTTGCCCTCTAGTGTGCCAGCGATATAGGAGAGGGGGCAGAGATCGCCAGAAGCTGAGATACTACCACGGAGGGGTACCTGGGGTACGCAGTCGTTTTGCAAGAGCTTTGCTATATTTTCCACAACGCAAAGGCGAACCGCAGAGTGTCCACGAATAAGTGAATTAATACGAACGAGCATGGCGCCCCGAACCCATGATTCGGGCATTGATAGGGACGCCATAAAGTCGGTGTTTGGGAGGGTGTTACTATGAATTGTTTCCTTTCCATCGCCGTGATGGGCTTCGTCGGGAGGTAGGACAGCACTGAGTTGCATCTGGAGAAGAGCAACCTGAAGATTCCCCGAGGATATAGTGCGCGTATCGGCGTTGCCGCCGAAGCCAGTGGTAACCCCTAGGACGCCATTCGTTCGTTTCACTGGAACGATCGTTGATAAGGGGGCTGGGCTACTGACCATATATTGAATGACCTTGTTCAAGCTCCTCAGCGAGTAATTTAACGCTCTTCTCAATTCGATTGATGAGGTAGGGGTGTTTGTCGATGGAGGCTACGGCGCCGTATCTGTGGGGGACTTCATGATCAATAGCGTGAGGTTTGATGGAGTTGTGCCCCAACTCGAATGCTTAAAGTAGTGGAAACAGAGTGTACCGTGCTGTGGCCACGACACTAGGAACATCGAGAGTATCTCCATTGAGTGACACTTGACCCTTCCGGGAAAGGGTTTCTTGAAACTTGAGCCATTCAGAGTAGACAAGCGTTCCGTGTGACCTTCTAGACATAGCTGGAGTGTCAAGAGCGGGGCATCTATTTGGCTAAATATTTTCGGGGGGGGTAGTTGGAGGGTGGGGGAATTGACGATGTAGAGGTAGGAGTATTAGCAGATGTGGTCTTGAGTGGGATTGAGTGAAGGTCTGCGGAACGGGAGCTATTAATGACAGTGTAAGTGATAAGTGGATGGCCTCTCTGGGTAGGCCACAATCCGGGAGATCCGTCGCCCGCTGAGGAATCGCTCCAGGGTGCACGCTCTATGGCCCCGAGCAGGTTGTACTTTCATGACCATCATGCCGTGTTGATGATCCAGATTTTTTGACGTCGCCGAGCATCCCCGCGTCGCACGTCTGTATGGGCTGTACTGCCGATAGACAGGCAAACCCTCGTCGACCACCTGACAGAAAAACTACATGCACACGCAGATGTGGAGCACACCGCGACACATTGCCGGCGCATCTAGAACTTGTCTCCAACATGGGATGACTAACCCCAGAGATATCCCCGGTAGCGTATAATGGGCAAAAGCGCGGGGATCTAGAATGCCGTGAGGGCGTGCACCTTAGATATGGGAGGGCGGTCGTAGCGCCAAGGCGGTGTGGTGTGTTAGATCGCTGGGAGAGCGTCCAAGAGATGTGGGAGAATACTCAGGAAATAGGTCCGCAACTCTGTAGTGCCGCTGCCATGGGGCCACATCACGCACCACCAACCCCTTGCAGCGCGATAGTGAGGCACTATGGATATGCACTATGGATATGCGGGGTGACGGGTGATGTTGCGGGGGGGCGTGCGGCGATTTGACAACGGATGGTGTTGGTGTTGGGCTCTGCTGTCTCTTGGCTGCTTGGCGAAGACTTTTCGCTCTGGCCGTGTAACGTAGAACCTGCCGTCTTCAATCAATCTACTCTATCCTACATCTTCTATTCTGACAGATGGTAATTGCAAAGGGCACGCGTTAGGCACCCAATCGCCCTCCATCCACCCAACTAAGCCACCTGGAAGCTTCCGGTTGAACTGGGGGATCCTGTTTATGGGCAGCGGAGGTGTGAAAGGTGTGCGACGATGGTGCAACCCCCGTTAACTCAAAACTCCCGATAGCCCTAACCCAAGCAGTGATTGACGGCCATCTGTCTTCTTCTGGGAAATTTCCCAACAGCTACTTCTAAACCCGGGACGCTCTCAGCCCACTCGGGCCAGCTCCTGAGGTCAACTGTGAACCGCCCAATGGGTTAGACCGAGCGGAAGGGGGCCAGACGACCGAAACGCCAGAACTCATGCAGGAAGGGGGGATCGGGCTCCTTTATCACAGTAATGACCCAGTGGGCCTCCCTTCCAGCAATCGAACTGCGGTTCTTGCCCCCTGTCGGCAGCGTGTTCATGCATTCGGGAAACACGAACCCAATAGGAGCAAGTTGGATTTCCGGTAGAAACGCTACCCGCGCGCTACCGTAGCCCATTTCGTATAGAGGGCCATATCGCGTACGCCGCATGCCAGTTCCGGGTAAGCAATATAAATCTGACAATCCCGCGCTCATCAGGCTTTAACTTTGTGCTCGTAAAACCCTGACATGTTACATAACCGCAAACCACTAGTTGCCCACGCTCACCGGCCGAAATAACCGGAAACTCCTCAGGTCCCCGGCCAAATAATTGGGGTGTTTTTCTATCCCAAGTGGGATATTCTCCGGGAGCTGAAGTACCCGGCTAGCATGGTGCCTCATAGCTCTAGCCATGCAGTATGTAACCGGGCCGTCGGAGGTGGGATAGGTTTTTTGTTGACCGCCGTTTTGCAGGCCGCCGAGAGGAATGAGGGCAAAGGGGATACTCGCGGTTAGGGTTTCTGTCTAGTGTCTACAGTGGCGAGTGGAGAGACCTTGCCGCAGCCGCTACGTATGGTACGGAAGAGGAGGAGAGGGACGGACGGGGCGGGTTGTTGTCGCGATGTTGGGAATCTATCTGAGACGCTAGCGCGGGTACGCACCCCGTCACTAATCTAATCCGGAAAAGAAATTAGAGCGGCCAAGCGGAAGAACCTATTCAAAGTTACTGACTAGAAAAGCGAGTATATAAGCATTTATCTTAGTCTTGGCCTGTGCCGAGTGCTGGGGGGGCGACTAAATGACTAACCAACTAACTGACTAGTTATATGAGTGGGAAAGGCTGCATCGTTGACACACTAGAGTAAGCGACGAGGTAATTTTAACAAACTTCAATCACCAGTGGCTAAGAATAGGGCGAGAAAACCCAACAAAGCAACGCACGGAGAGGCAGATCTTCCGGGCAGAACAGAGACAATTAATTGCATCACAAAGTCGCTGTACCCGATACACACCCGCTCCGGCCCACTCCCCTACAAACAGCCCCCCCCTCCCCCTTAGTAAGTGCTAGAATTGAAAGTGTAGAAGATAGATTGATTGACTATCTAGTAGGTTCTACTTTACATAGTGATGTGATCGAAAATTTTTTCGCTGAGCCTGCCGGGTCGCCAAGCAGCCGAGATATCTAGGACAATGGCTGCTTAACAGTCCTCTCTCCCACAACACGCCCTCCCCCTTTCGATCGCTTCATCGATCCGCTCGAGAATCTTGGTATCATATCGGAAGTGGGGACGGAACGCGACGAGGGAAGTGATGAATCCTGTCGCGCCGTCGCGGAATTGGACGAGAGGACAATTTGTGTCGGGGTGCCGATAGTTTCCATGCGCGGCACCGAGGTAGACGGTTCTGTACCAAGTCCGGGGCTGAGGGGGTTGCGGGATCCAATTGATGATGCTCTCCTCTACAATCTGGACGAGATCCTTAACCCCCTTATCGCGCCCTCTCTTCGCCACCTCAACAGAGACGAATACCCCGCTCTCCCATACGACCACTCATCACTCCCACCGCCCCCCACACAAATCGCCTCAACCACCTCCCAAAGCATATCCGCTACAACCTTAACCGGCCACGACCGCCAGATGCGCCAACCCCTCATTCGCAGCCCCACAGCGCTCCACACCAACCTTCAACTCGCCACTAGTTCCCCCCGCGCGCCGATCCGAGAGGGCGTTGGGGAAGTAGCGGTCTGAATAAGCCGTGATATTAAAAATTTTTTCTCTATTTCGCTGTCCGATGGCGTGAATGGGAAGGAAGGTCCTCCCCGGTCGATCGCCAGGGGGTGGAGTGCGGATCAATTTTCGTCACCCGACTGGCTCGCTATTAGGGCCGCCAATATCCCTTTTTAGGGTGGCTGCAACTTATAGGGTTATGGTACTCGTGATTCGTTGTACCACGTACGTAGTATTGTCGCGCCTGGGAGGGCTCTTCTAGCAGCTTGTCCTTTGCTATAACGTGATAGTAGCCATTACAGTTGGAAATATGTTCTGGTCGTTGACGCCTTGATTCTGTTGAAGTTCACACGTGCCGGTGTTCACATGGCAGTCACATGGAACTTGTGATAGCCGTCCGAAACGCAACCGTGTCAGAGAATAGGGGTCAGCCAAACTTGGCTGCCCCTATTATGCCTACGGGGATCTTGGCCGGCGAATGTCTTTGTCTCGCGGCCCAACTTGTCATTTAGTAGCAATCGAGTTATTTTAATCTATCTACTGTCTACTCAATATTCTCAACAGATTCAACCGTAGCAGAAGGCATCCACCACAGTTCCTAATGGCTCTCGAGAGGGATTTTTGGCTATTTCCCTTCCTCTTCTGTACATACCCTCAAACGAGAGGCTTTGCCCGCGCGCGCCTCTCTGGTAGCGGTGGTGGCTTGCTTACCGGATTTGGGTTTCACCCGCTTTCAAGATATGGCGCTAGCAACTGTCCCGAATACAAATCCCATTGGATATAGGTGGGGGACGTATTTGGTGGAGCCAAACCAGAACTTGTCTGAAAGCAGAACTAATGCCTTCATAGCACCAGTTCTTATGTGGTCCTGCATTGAATATCTTCCCCGGCGGGCTAGCGCTAAGCGTATCTTTCCAAAAGCTTTGATAAAACACTCTCAAAGACCAGTTCATGCCAGAGGCGAATTCCGGTGCTTCTTCTCTTCGTCCTCCTTCGTCGCGTACCATCGGCACTGGACATCATCTACGTGCTTCAGCGGACATTCCCCTTTGGCGTCATGTCAAGCATACGGTCCGACCCTTCTGGCAAGATAATCTCCGCCTCCACCTCATACCCCCTCTACTCCTCCGCCGCCCTAATGCTCAGGTTATGATCCGCCGCTGTGTCCCCCGTGCGCAAACACCTTAGGCGGAAGCCCCGCTCGCCGCGCCATCAACACAGCCATATAGTCCCTGCCCTTGGCAACCTTTTCTAGTCACGTTCCGTCCCTGAGGGTGGTGAGCATCCAGGCGATACGGGGTGAGGGGAGAGTGTTGGGGGGGGGGGGTGTGCGAGGGAGAAAAGTGCCGTGGAGGAAGGAACGGGACCTTTGTTTTGGATCGGGGCGCGGTAGGAGGCGGGGAATGAGGCTGCTTATGCAAAGTATGCCGACGGGAGCCCTTCAACTTAGCTTCAGCGCTAGGCCTTCCGGGGTCTCAGGTCTCAGCTACAGATGGATAAGCTCTATGCGGCCAGCTGAACTAACGCGAACCATCACCGACCAAAACACCAACTATCCCCCTCTACCAGCACATATCCCGCTCCCAACCAGAGCCTTATTTCTCGGCAACGGGGGATACCCTGGACTTGGTTCCATGGCAAAATTGCTTTTTTTCGCTGAGCACTAGAGTCTTGACTCGTAGCCGACCCCACCTCACGACGTTGCCATCTCCCGCACTTCGAACTAGGGGATCCCGCCCTGGGGAGGGAAACATAACTATGGAGCAATACCATCCAGGCGAGCGCTATTCTTATCTCGATGTCGCGTCCCCACCCATCCCACCGCAGGCTAATCAGGCAAGGATCGTCGACTACCCCGACGAGCCGCAGCTGATCAGTAGTTCTCTCAGCGGTGGGAATGGCTACCAGCAACGATGGTGGCAGAGGAGGTGGGTGAAAGTGGTTCAAAGATGGTGGCAGAAGGGGTGGGTGAAAGTGGCTGTAGCAGTCATCATAGGGATTCCTGTGGTGGTTGGCGGAGTGGTTGGGGGGGTAAAAGCGCGCCGTGGCGGCGGCGGGTATGCGGAGCTCCATTCGCGGATGTGCAAAAGTCGCATGAAAAACTGACAGGTATAGCAACCATAGACCCATCAAATCTCCTTCCACGTCCTCCCGTCCTTCAGAAACAACGAAACCAGCGGTAATGTCCGGCTCCGCAACCGCGCTCGCAAACTACGCCTACCCAACCCCTATATCCCCAGGCAACCGAAACCTCTCCGTCTTCTGTATAGCGCAGGACCACTCCATGAAGTCTATATCGCGGTATATCACTTTATCTGGCGATGAGGCCTGGCTCCCGACCGACGGGTCGTTTGCAGCCATGAGTGGTGACATCTCGATTTCTGAGCCTTATATCTCCGTGGTTTCGCGGGGTCTGGGCCTCCTAGACGTCTACGTTACGGGCAGCGATCACGCGCTGTACCAAAAGTGGTATCGTGGTGAGTGGGGCCCTGATTCGATCGCAGGCTATACCAAGCGCGGCGAGGGCCTTCGCAGCTCGCCGACTGTGGTTTCTTGGAATAAGGACCGTGAGGATATTTTCGCCATCGGAATGCCCGGGTTGTATCAGATGGTTTGGACTCCCTCTGGCTTTACCTCGTGGATTCCCTTTGGCGGCACTTGGGCCACTTTTGCTCCGACCGTTGTTTCCTGGGCTAGCGACCGGCTCGACGTATTCCTCGTTGGTGCAGATGATAATGCTCTCTACCGCAAATACTGGGATGGCATGTCTTGGCAGCCCGCCATCGGGTTCGAGCGTCTCGGCGGCTATTGTAGCTCCAGACCCGTCGCAGTATCCTGGGGCACTGGCCGTATTGACCTATTCGTTCGCGGTGGAGATTCCGGGCTCTGGCACCTCTCCCACGACTTCAAAAGTGGCTGGACTAACTGGACCTCAATCAGCGGCAGTGTAGCTATCCAGGCCGAACCAGACGCCGTATCCTGGGGCCAAAAAAGGATAGACGTGTTTGCTTGGGGTCTCGCGGATCGGGCAGTGTTGCATAAGAGCTTTGACGGGGAAAAATGGACGCCTGAGGAAGGGTTTGAAAACTTAGGAGGCGATTTCAGTGGACCCCCAAAAGCAGTTACTGATGGGGTAGGGAGTTTGTCCGTCTTTGCATACGGAAGGCGTTTGAATTTGTTGGAAAAGTCATGGAATCAGACCACCAAGCAATGGAGCCCTAAAGACACATTCCAGGACCTAGGAACTCCTTGATACTAAATCTTCACATCCATTCTTTTTTGAATACCATTCGCGGCTAAGAGGGGCGCCGCGCTTCCGCCGCCCTTATTGTTACAGGATGTTGTGGCACAGTGCATGTTTGAAATAGCTATGTAGGGGCAGAAGAGCTCGCAACTATGTTAATCAATTAATCCCAGCACGCACACTAGCCAGACAACCACAGGGTAAGATCCTACTAATAGCAGCTGGCCACCAAATTAGCCAGTTGTGGTGGAAATACCGGGAAACCCAACGCCAGACTGTAGGGACCTCCCCCCCATCCCCCGACATCAAACCCCTATATACCTCTCCTTCAACTGATAGCCTCTCTTCTCCCCCAAAGCCCTTCTCTTCTCGACCAACCACGCCCTAACCCTAACCGGCTCTCCTGCGCTAACAAGCCTCCGATAAACCCCCCTAATCCCCGTATACTCTACCAGATACGCCCAGGCCGTGGTCAAAACTACCAGCACAAAATCGCAGATCTCAAACAGCAGCACGCGGAAGAGATTGTTGAAGGCGATGAGGAAGCAGATGGATACGACGGCCGAGGCTATGGTGCCCGTGTAAAGGCCAATAGTGCGGAAGGACAGCCTTCCGTTTTGCCCCGTTAGTTCGCGGGCGTTGACGCCGAAGAGCGAGGTTAGGAAGTTGAGGGGGAGCTTGGGGAAGAAGGGAAGGGGGTTGGTTAGCTTATTGTACCCTAATGCGGGAGTTGTGGGGATATGTACAAAGATAATGGTTACAACGGTGAATATTAGGATGGTTTTTCCTTGCTGCTTCACGGCGAGGGCTTGAAGGTTCCCCGAGCGGGCTTCGGATACGTTGGCTTCTTTTTGTTTGAGATCGAGGAGGTTGTGGAGCTGATTGGTTCCGCGTTAGACTTAGTGGTGTAGAGTATAGCGCGGAGACTTACGGAATCATGTGTCCTTTTGGCCGCCTCGATCAACCTCTCTGCTCCGCTGTTGAACTCCCTAAGTATCCCTCCTACACCCATGAGCTTCACTGCACTCCTCTCCCCTCCTCTGTGCGTCCTCTCTGCCTCCCTGAATAGCGCCTCTGCCTTCTTTACAACTTCTCCTTGCACCTCAAAAAGTCGCTGTAGACTCCCTAGCTCGTCGACAGTGTCGCGGATGTTAACGACCATGTCGAGTTCTTTGCGGATACTGAGGGGGTCGGAAACTCTAGTTTGGAGGGCGGCGGTGTCGAGAGAGGTGTGGGAGAGAGTGTTTGTTGGTGGGGCGACATTTAGGTAGTTACGGAATGTCTCAAGAGATTGGGTTTGGCGAGCCGTCTTTAGATTGGCATTAGGCAGTGTCATTTTTCTCCACGATTACTTTGGGGGAGGAGTCGTACCAGGGAGTCAATGTATTCTCGGAAGCAATCTGCAATGCGCATCTCCGCTTGGTCCGTTTGGGAGAGCACCACCGAAACCGCCTGCTCAAGTAATAGGGCCACCATATCTAGCGTAGACCCAACTTTCTGACCACCATTTCTACGCAGCGCCCCGCAAACGTTATTGTATAGATCTGTGTCTCTGTATAAATCATTTATCCGATGTAGCGGTAAGTATTGGTTTGGAGTGAGACCCGCGGGGATGTCGGGGGGGCGGTTGGGCGGGAAGAACGTCAAGATGGTGTCTTAAACAGTGCGCTGCTCAGTTGTCTGGTCTAGGGAGGGATTTATGTTCAGAAGAGAACGTACGGTCACTGATAACCCACATCCAGAGCTGATCCACCATCAGCATCTTCGAGATTGCGAGCCCGCTCGAGGGGTCCCGCGTATGCTTGTAGAGCACCTGGTCTCGGTCCCTCGCCTCCAAGTCCCTGATATTCGGATAGTAGAACCCATCCAGACTACGGCGTGCGTGGATTGGTCGATGGTCTCTCCAGTACTCCTCGAGTAGCTGATGTTCTAGTGTTCTGGCTTCGGGGGGAACTGTGGGCAGCGTTACTGCTGTGCCTACTGTGCTAATTGACGGGTTGTTGGGGGGAAGTAGGATGTTGGCATGGGCGGGTTGCTCCAGGCCTTGAAGGCACTTGCGGCGGTTCTGGTGGCTATCGAAGGTATCCCAGTGAAGGTAGGGCATCTAGCAGCAGTGTTAAAACCATGTTGGGCATTAGAGGGGGACATAATACATATAGGATGAGACTGCCCTGACGAGCTTGCTGCCAATTGCCCCACACGGCATCGGCGGTAGGATTGCTCGGCAAGCCAGTACAGGTTGGCTCCATGAAGCGCGCGTGTGAGACCCGATGAGATGATCGATGCCGTCGTTTGGTCCACACCTCTTCTGCCAGGAGGTCATTGGCGATAGTGGAGTCGGTGGTCTCTTCCGAGATTTTCCGGATCACCCTCTTGGTTGGTTATTTGGTTAGCGGAATCGGTTTGGGAGCCACGGCTGAGGAAACTGCTCACCTCAGCCCACGATTCAACGAGCTCTGGGACATGGATCCAGCGGAATTCGTAACGGCACTGCGAACCACCTAAGCCGCGCATACTGCTCACGTCCGTAGAACCTCGATCTCGCGATTGCTGTACGCATGTAAGCGGGCCGTGCTGTATTAGTTCCGACAGCTGTATCCTCTGCACCTCCCCTGGCTGTACCGACCCCCATGTTGGTGCGCTACCATCGCCAGTGACCTGCCACTTGTAGAACTCTATAACAGACACCTCAATACTCTCCTCTATCGCCGGAATATGTCTAGGGGTTGGAGGCGTCCGTGCCTGTGATGTGGGCTTACGTAGCGCCCCCCTCGGCCCAACTTCTCGGTCTGGGCTGGTATCTATCATCCTGCGGATCGCGAGTGCGAGTGGGCTAAAAAGCTTATCGTCGATGTCGTCGTATTTACAGATAAAGAAGTGGTCTTTAGCAACAGCAATGGTTGTGTCTTTAGGCGTGCCGAGAGTAGCAGATTCGGTGGGGAACTATAACATCAGTCATTAAAGATTCATGTCCATGATTGAGCGTCCGTGGCCATACTGCCACCTCTAGGGGCCCAATCGTTGTGCAGGCGGCCTCAGGTGCAGTGTAATACGATAATGTGGGAGGGCAAGGGTCTAGTTTCTTAAAATCAGTGTCTAGCGTGACCAAAAACTTTGATTTACGTAAGAGGTCCTCGTCGAATCCGCTTTCCATAGCAGACTGCAATTCCCGGAAAACGTCTTCGATGGTCGACGCCCCGCAGATATCAGGGGGGTGGCCAGACAGCCGAGGACTGACTGCTACTAGTGCCTCCGCGGAGTTATGGAATCCCTGGTGTGGGCATGCTACCAGCCCCTTTAGCTCGACCCAGCCATAGAAATGTCTGAAGACAGTGAACCCTTACCAAAGAAAAGGATTCCGAGACAGCTTCTAATTACCCACTGCTCTTCCTCGGCTGCCTCAACCAGAAGCTGAAGGCGCTGGGTTAGCACGCAGAACCCCCCAGGTGGGCCGAAGAGAAGCGCTAACCTTCTTGACAATAAGCCCTCCAGTGCTATGCCCCACAAATATGATCGGACGGTGTCCACCTGCAGGCGGCTGGAGAATTGAACCCCAGTCAGCAAAGTAAACCACCACCATAAGAAGCAATTCCGGTATCTCTTACGGGGCGCTGGGGCAGCTCCCTAATACAACGTAGCAGATCCTCTGCTTGCTTGGCAATTTCGCCCCTTCTCCGAAGTCCAGAATTGTACCTATACGCCAATATCCGTGCTTGCGGGGCATATGTACGAAGAGCTTCGCCCATCCAGACGAATTTGGAATTGTTAGGGCTCTTCCAGGTGTTAACGTAGTGCCCCCCGAGACCGCAAACGAAGATTATACTATTATAGGAACACTCGCGTTAGCTATTTTCGTGCCGTGGGCGGGAGAGGACTCACTCTACTGCTGTTGCCTCTTCATCCAAGGAACCGTCTGTTGGGCATACCAATTGCAGATTCGCTTGGTCTGAGGGATCTTGCTATTCCGGTATTAGAAAGACATCAACTATAACGTCTAGATAGGCTATGCTCTGGCAACAGACCGACGATTTCCTACTTGGAACAGAATCCTCCTCCGCCGGGTCTGTTTCATCCACCTGCCCCACCGGCTCGACCGAGATCCCAAGCCCATCGCCAATGCTACTCGGCGCGTTCCCATCCTGCTGTGGCTGTTCTTTCCCGACTTCAAGCAGATCTGACAGCGCTTCCATCGACATGGACCAGCGCGCATCGGGCAATATTTGAGTCGCGCGGCGTGTTGTTGCGGCACGCCGGAGCCCATCGGGGATGACGTTTGGAGCCAACGCAAGGCCCAGTGCCCCGGGAACCCCAGCACCGACGATACTTGAATCGTGCCGGTGCCCAGGACTACCGCGGTTGGATTTGAAGCTGAAGCTACCCGCCATGATTCGAGTAGCAAAACTGGTATTTGCGACCGGCGCAGCAATCGGAGAGCCTTAAAGCGGGCAGAGTGAAGGCAAAAGATCGCGCGCTCTTGGCCCACCCGGCGGCTCCCGCAGTATTTGTATCCAGATTGGCTGGGAAGGGCATGCAAGACATTGTGGCTTCTTCTAGGCCTGTGGCTCAATGTCTGACTGCCTGCTCTAGATTGGAATGTGACCCAGTTTTCGTTGTTTTTTCTGCTCCGTGTAGACGAACGAAAAAGCACAATTTGAGCTGAAATATCTCGACGACCAACCAACTCTTGTGGCGTAGAATGTGTCTTGGAGCAGATTCCCGCATGCGGAAAATAGGCGCTGGATCAATTAATCCCCCCAGCGTGCCGTCAGCACAACCAGTATTCGGGCATAGTCACTCCTGGTGGAATCGGGGTGCTGTCCCTATCCCGACAGCGGCACGCTGCAAAGGTGGCTGCCTCATAGCTTCGAGAACCCATCCTCCGTCTTCTGATATCCTCACGTCAGTTAGATCCATTTACATCGCTGCACCGCCTAAACCAACGACTCCCGCTTAACCAATACCCCGCGCGCAAAGGCAAATGGCGATTACAGGGGATCAATACCGATCAGAGCGATAGGATGTAGAGTCAGAGCCGGTAAGATCTCAGCCTTGTGAAGCTCTGGGATCCACGTCAGGTGACTAGTTTGTCGAGCCAACACTAGATCTACCGGGTATTAATGGCACCTAGAGGTCCCAATTGCATCTAACCACCGGATAACTATATATAACGCCGATAAGGATACTAGCTGTAGTTAGTCAGAGTTTGGGGGCTGTAGAGCCAGCTAGAAAATATTGGAAGACGGGGCTGGAGTTTGGCATGCGCGATACTTAATTTTTTTTTTTTTTTTAGTTGCAATATCGTGGTAGAATCAGTGTTCCTAAAAAGCGTCAGTGTCGGACTAAAGTCGGTACTAGCCTACCTTCCAGTCTACATGGGAGGACTGAACCAGAGAGCCAGGCCTGGACTACCAGTTCTCTCCCAGTTCAGTCACTCAGTTCACTTCCTGGTACCAAACTGGACGGCTAGGAACATTAGGTTAATAGTAGAAGGCATTGAGTGTGGCGCAAAGTTTTTCTAGCCTCATGTACGCCAAGCCGCTGGTGCGGGGTTAGCCCTAATCCCCCGGGCTCAATAACAACCAACACACTCAGCGCTTAAACTCAATGAGCTCGGCCGTTGTCTAAACATAAGGTATAGTATAACTATAAGAGGAATCGCACGCGATAGCACAACCCTGTAGGCTACGGCAGAGGAGCCCTCAAAAGAACCAGAAAGACTCTTGCCCTTCGGTCTCGAGTTCGCATGGAACCCGTGAGCGCTTCTTGCGGCAAGCGGCCTGGACCTTACCAGGTGGGACGCGAGGGAGTGGAAGGGGCGTAGAAGTGCCCACAGCGATTGATTCACACAATCCTCGGGGTGGTTTACCCACGGGCTCTGCAAAGCCCCGATTTCTTGCTAGACCATTCACCCGGCGGGTGACTGACTAGACGAAAGAATAGGGGGGGGCAAACAGCCGCCAGCAGAACAGCAAACGAACAAGCCGTTCGATCCGACCCCCCTATGGGAAGGGCGAGATGCCATGGGCCGGCGGTCTGAACAATAGGGCCAACCCAACAACAGCCCTGCCTGAGGCCATGTCCGCAGCCACGATCGCAACAGAACGGCGATACAGCCAGCAGACCCCCTCCCTACAAAGCAGAACCAACCCCCTCGCGGGCGGCGTCCATCCGCTCATCCATCCATCGCGACCCCGGAGCTGCAGACGGACGGCAAAGCCAACCCAAACACGCCCTTTCCTGCCCCCCGGAGGTCCAAGCAGGGCGAGTATCTCTGTCTTCGCACCACGCCCCAAGCCCAGTACTAAAGACCTACTGAGCCACCAACCCTCCCACACGAGCGCGAGGCTGTCTGAAGTTGCGTGCGTGCGACCGCCAGCGCCGACGCTACCCGCGCGCCGAGCCTGGGCCCCGAGCCTCCGCCCCGGAACCATCACGTCCATCAGTCAATCAATCAGTCAACCAACCGACCAACCAACCCACCTCATCCAGTCTGGCGGGAGCTGGCTTGGTTGCTTTGTTTTGCTTTTATCTATCACCGGACCCCCCCTTCGCAGCTCACCCCACCGTCCCCTTTCCCTCTTTTCCTCACCCCAGGGCCGCCGGTTCCCCCCCCTTAAAGCGCGAGCGCGGAAGTAGCGGTCAGCGACAGCGTTGTGGGTATGTCCTTCGCCGTGACGCCCGGCTTGTTGTGGGCGGCGGTGCACAGCGTGGAGTGTGGACGTCGCGGGGTTTTTGCGAGCGCTGGGTGCGAGCTTGGCCTCGGTGATGAACGAGATTTCTTTGCGTTTATCCTTCATTTTTTTGTTTGATTTCCCCTCTGCGCGGACGGCATTCGAGTCGGTTGAGGGCTGAAGCCCTAATGGCTAGCTAGAATGGATACCTTGGTTTTTGGATGGGCTCTCCCGCTCACGGCGGCTCCGGGTTGGTTGGTACGCGCGTGCGGACCCCCCCCCCCCCCCAAGGGGGGGCTTCTTACACTGCTGCCCTATGCCTTGCGCTTAAGGCACAGCTTAGCACATACGCACGCGTTCTTCCCGCTAGGAAGCCTCGAAGAAGCATCCCCTCCTTCTCGCTCTGCGTTAGTATCTATGTCTTTTGCCCTATTAGAGACGGGCCACTTACGCACGCGCTAGCTGTCTACCCTATCCTATCCCCACCGCACCCATTGTCTACGAAAGCAACCATCTCAGATGCACTGGTCCCAGGGCGAAGGCCACCGTGTGGCTTGGCTGAGCGGGTGACTGAGCATAACAGCTAGCTTTTTCCTCGGCACGTTTCCTGGCATTCTGCCCACGCGTCACACTGGTTGTAGGGCGTCACAGCTACAACTTCCCCGTGGACCATGGACGTCTAACGACTCCCCCAGAACATTCTTTGCATCTCACGTTATAGCCTTTGGGTTTCTTCTAGCAGCCCTACGTCGATGTCGTTCTATAGGGCTACCTGTACCATGCCTTCCGTTATGGGGCCCATTATGGTAGTACAGCTTCACCGTCCAAGGTTCTTTAGACTCCTTCACCGCCCCCCCTAGTTAGCATATCTGATAGCGTCTATAGATGCGTACGCTTCAAATGACGCACGTTGGCCTCACTTCTGCTCTCTTCCGAGTATGG
Source organism: Geoglossum glabrum (assembly GCA_021527465.2). Lineage (NCBI taxonomy): Eukaryota > Fungi > Ascomycota > Geoglossomycetes > Geoglossales > Geoglossaceae > Geoglossum > Geoglossum glabrum. Next base: position 130,557 of record JAJDFE020000010.1, read on the forward strand.
CCTGGGGCGGGCAAAGGGTATTTCAGGCGGGATGAGCTCTGCAGGCGTAGCTACAGCTGTGTGTTGCGAACGGCCAGCGGCCCAACTCACGAGGTAGGTAATACGACCCGTGGTGGTCTATAAAGTCGAGCCTTCAGCGCAGTTGAGGGAGTAGCAACAAGCAGCCCCCTCCCTATCACCAAGAAATCAAAGTAAAACGCACCTATTTTCCATCTTCCAAAATCGGCAGTCAGTCCTATCGGTTCCCCTCAGAGTCTATCTATCTACCCTCTCCTTTCCGGGGATTCTACCATTGGAATCTCAGCGCCAGAACCAGACATGACGAGGTAATGACCCGGGCAATGCATTGATGTTAACATACGCTGACTTCCAAAGTGACTTCACAGCAACTCCCCTCGAGCCACCTCTCGGAGAATATACAGGCGGTGGTCGCGGCTCGAATGCTGGAGAGACCTCCCCTGAGCTAGAGCCAGACATGACTGGCTATTGGGATTGCTGTAACTGTGGATACATCAACCACCCAGTACTGACCCCGGAGGTTTGCCTGAATTGCTCTCACCACAAATGTGACAAGTGTCACACATACTAAGCGGGGCGCGGCCTCACCCTACACCTCAGGGTGCTAGATGGACTCGTGCCCCCTTATTACGATTCCTGATTTCAACGCCATCAGGGCGACTTCGATATTATAGTGCTCGGCTTCCTGTCGCTTTAGCGCATGGTAGACTTGGGAGAGGCGTCGGCGTGGTGTCTGGGGTATTTTGCGTCTTGTTTCCTTATTTCCCTCCTCCCTCTCGCTTTTATTTTCGGTCTGGGAATACAGGTGCAGTAGAGTGGCGTCCTCAAGATCTAGTAGCTAGATCACACACTCGCTCCCTAGCTCGTCTTTTTTCGTTTCTAGTTTCTTTGCAAGGACACTGTCGTTACTATAAACTACGAGCAATTGCAATGATCACCACTCATGCTTTGAGCCTGCGGGCCATACTACTGGGATGAAGACCCCGTCCCACCCCCCACCCGCACTAGAGGGTTTATGCAGAGTGTTGAAGGCTACGTGTAGATAGGATAGCCGAATAAAACTCGTTGCAGCTAGCTAGCTACGAAGTAGAGTTTACGGCGCCCATTATCCGGTATGCATCACCACGGTGGCGACGTCGATCCGCCAGCTAGCACAAGCACTCTAGCATATACTAGAACCTACCTACGAGATGCGATTGCTTGACGGCGGTGAAGTCGCCCCCGAGCACCATTCCTCGCAACATACAGTAGGCAGCATCTGAAAATGTGTTGAACTTTGGAGGATGGGTAAACTCGTGTAAGGATTGAATCCATGAGATCGGGAGGCTTTATATACATGGGGGTAGGGGCTACCCGGCAGAGGTACTAGCTGAACATAACACCGTCTCACAAAATGGCAGCGGTCATGTTGAAAATGAGAGCTCTATAGAGCGTGTCTATTATGTGTAGTGTCTAGTGTGTGTGTTCTATGTTCTATGTAACATTCTGAGCGAGAAACAAGGTTTTATATTGTTAAGAAAAATTTTCCCCGCCAGTGACCCACGCAGTGAATAGGAGCTATACAATTTAGGCGTCTCTTATTCACCCGACTTGCAAGGTCACGGGTCATTGCACCATCGCATATGACATATGCTCTCACAGGTTATCAGTTCCACGGCGGCTTCTACGTACCCCCCCCCCCCCCTTTGTTCTCCAGCATCGCCAGTATGGCCGTGAGGGTTAACCCTACCTCCCCGCCCCAATATACATGAAGCTACAGGACCTCCAGCGGCCATGATCGCACAGCCACAAAACCCCCCTACTCAGCCCACCTGCCCAGAGTCCCAACAGTATTAAGTCACGGTTTTGCCGCTTGGCACCCGATTGGGCATCTTAGCGCCTACGTATGCATTTGGCCAGTCGCCGCCACGTGTGCGGACTCCCCGCCGTTCTTCCGCCTAACAGCTCCTAAGGTGTAGCCGTGGGCCGCCACCAATCCTGAGTAGCGGCGAGCCACAGCCCACCAAAACCAGAGTCACGACGGTGGCCACCTCAGAATGTGCTTGTTGGAATAGCTTGTAGAATAGATAGACACAACACGATTTAATTCATCTATTGTAGCTACGTACATGACATCAAAGCTGTTTATATAGACAGCCTGTCGCTCGCCTCGGGGCGACAGTCAACGGCGAGCCCGAGCAGCTGCCAGCGGCCGGTCCGAGCTGCCAGCGGCGAGCCCGAGCCGCCTGCGGTGAGCCCGAGCCGTCAGCGGCAAGCCCGAGCTACTGCCTGCGACAAGGTAGTTGAAGCTATGGGGGTCTCCGCTAAGTCTCCACCATCCAACAGTGTTCTCCAGCATTAACCTATACACGTAGTCTATGCTACTATCGCCAATGATTGCCGTATGCTGTTTAATCCCACGGTCCTCACGAAGTCCCACCCGTAAACCACCATACATAGACCCCGAATTGCTGCTACATTATCGGTATTTTTACCACCCTTTCCAGAAATAGGACTAGTAATATTGGGGTACACCCCAAATTGGCAACTAATGCAATACTATCCCCCCAGCCTCTTTAGTATTCTCAGTGCATAAGCCTATTTCTCTCATTCTAAGCTTCTCTTCCCCCGGCGTCCGTTATACAATTATCCATCGAAACCATCCACCCATGACCGCTCGATCCCCCAAAACCACCGCTCCGCAAACCGCCATCTACCGAGTCTATAATAAGACCAAATTAAGTCCCACCAAACCGGGTTCAAGCCGCAGCGGGAGCGGGACGACGACATCGGACGGTGTAGCCCTTGTCGCTCGGCGAGGCCGATTATAGTGCTCAGGGGTTGACCGCGCGCCTTGTGGAAACAAAACAACCAACCATTCCCGCAGACAACAGGTTCAGACTTTGTAGCCCCGCCTAGAGCCCTTGTACTAGCATCCGCTAGCCAATCCTTGAGGCTTCGCGAAGCCCGAAGTGATTCGCGATGCTGACGAATCATCACCACCATCACGGCGACTCCGACTAAAAGGCATCTCTATCCTACGTACACGCCCAATTTCCCACAGCCCTTGTTTTCCCCCAGCATCTTCAATGAACTACACGTTTTAACCCAGCGCATGAGGCGACGACCCCAATCCGGTTATTATTGCAAATAGGTAATGATACTTCAGCCTGATCCTAATAGGAACACACGACAGACCGAGATCTCATTTATAGACTTCATGTCAAAGGAGTGCTCCCCGCGTGTCAATGCTTCCGTGGACGTGTTTCTTTCAATAGTTGTATTGTTCACAGTCCGACACCTATTCGATGATGCTGCACTAGATCGCCAGATCGACAGCCTACGTTCGCCTCTCTCCTTCCCCATCCAGATATTTGAGCGGGACACTATCTGCTTGCATGCACTAACCGGTCAATTGGGTGCTTTATCGCACAGGCAATCTCTCTCCCCCGGTTGGCCAGACCAATAGATGGCAATGAGGCGTTGTTGTCCCAATCCGGCGGAATTTGAGAGCTTTTGAGCACATTTCTAGAACCTTAATATGGTTGTTTACCCCCACCATTTCCACGAATCACCTCTGCAGCCTCGGGGGATTGACAGCCACCCAAGCAACATTAACGTATTAGCCTCGTGTCCAGTCGCTCAGTGCACTTGGCCTCCTCTCCACGTACATGGGGCTTCAGTGCTCGACGCTCTCCTGTGCGATGCTCCCCTTCATGTGCAAACCAAGCGCTGATCTAACTACGCCATTCCGGGCGCTGTCGACCAGCGGCTCCGCAACCCCATTTCCAATCCACAGCTCAATTGAACCCAACTGAAGCCTGTAGTTGCACAATACCTTGAAGCCAGTATCACACGGGCCGGCTTTGTGACTCAGCTTCTAGCCTCAAGAGGCCGTGTCCAGTACCCACAAGCCGAAGATGGCTGATGGGCAGAAGGGACGCCCGCTGGGGGCTACAGCTTGACGAACCGGCGCCAGCAGCAGCCCCCGGGCCGACTGGCAGTTGCCCATCGAGACATCCAACTGCGCGAACGCTCCTACATCGGCAGCCGGCCAGATCCACTCGCGATATCCCCGCGACTCCGTGGCGCGGCAGAGGCAGTGCTTATTCAACCCCGGGCCTGTTCGCACGCATCCCACCAGTTCTTTGGCTGACGACGGCCGCTGGCAGGCGCGACACGCAATCGTCGTCGTGGTGCCTCTGCCAAGTCGCCGTTTCGGTTGGATGGGAAGTGGAATCTCGCCGGTCACCGACGGGCGATCCTCACAGCTCTCTACTCCACCCTCACGCCGAGCGCAGGCAGTGCACAAGGCAAGACAGCTAAGCTCGCACAAACACTCGAGATCTGTTCTTCTGCAGGGCAGGGACAGGGGACGTCTGCAGGGCCTATGGAAATTGGCTCAAATTTACTCTACGCCAAACTCCAGGCCCATCAAGAACTCGCCCCAGGGTACCGGTCGCGGTGGGTGGAGAGTGACGACAGGCCGAGGAATTTGCCAGGTCCGAGAGATAAGAGAGATATAAGCGTCCCCGATCTCGCGGTTTGGGCCTCTGAGACGTTTAGCTCTTGCCCGCCACCAGTACAGCGAACATCACGAAACCGTCAGCAAGAAAGCGGCCTCTTAACACACAACACACCGGAGAAACCTGTTATAAGCATCAGGAAACTCAAGCCCGTCAACCCGCACTTCCATACCACCCAGAGCTACCTAGGGCTTAGCTTCAACCCAAAGCTTCGCACGCGACCGATCCCACGGTGGCAGGGTAAGAAGACGCACACGCCGTATGACCAGAGAAGTCAACCAGCTAACCTCTATCGCAGAAGCCCCAGTTAAAGCCCGCGCGAAAGCAAAGCCACATCAATCACCCAACAATGGGCTACGCATCCAGCACATCAACCTCCTCCTCCACCGCCACCTCCGTGACAACCACCTTCCTCATATCTAACCTCTACTGCCCCTCCTCCATCTCCATGATCGAATCTCGCCTCGCAGCACTCAGCCCCCCTCCATTATCCATCTCCTCATCCATAGTCTCCCAGTGGGTCACTGTTCAGCATGACGCTGGTCTCCCTGAGCACGTGCTTACGCGAGAACTGAAAAATATGGGATATGAAATTTACAGCGTGGTGAGGGAGGCGGATGGGGGAGGCAAGAGGGAGCAGGATTGGTGGAGAAAGTGGCGGTGATGGAACCACTAGTTTCCTGTTTCGTCGATTTGCCCATTTGTTGCTGCGTTCGCGAGGCAAGGTCCCCTAGATGCCCGGCCGCCAACCCACCATGAGGTGCAGGCTCCAGAGTTCCTCTAAGCTCCAGCCTCCAACAGCCAGCGACTAATCGAAACTGAGCTGTTATCCTATGTTAGCTATTGGCCAGCTGGTCGTTAGCAGTTAATCAAGCTATTGCTACTAATATCGGCCGCGTGCCCCAGCCAGCCACTGGAGAGGAGACCAGTACAACCGAACCGGACCTACCGACGATCATCAGAAACGCAGCAGACATAGCTTCATGCCAAAATGTATCTCGAAATAAATTAAAAAAAAACAAAAAAAAACAAGCCCTTCTACCCAATACTCTAGCACCGGATAGGAGAGGGCGTTTCAGGATGTATGTAGGAACACGGTCATTATAAAATATTTTCGTCCCCCAAATTCGCCGTGAAATTCAAGAGAGTATTGGTGCTCAAGACTTTATAATTCCCCGAATTGAAAAGGAAAAAATCAAAAAAGAATTAAAAAAATAAAGAATTAAAAAGAAAGAAAATGGTAATTGCAGTGGCAATATAAAAGTCTGAACTTGTTTGGTCGTGGAAATAATATAACAGTGCGGGGAGTCCCTAGTTGACATCCTCTCGGTTGTCGTCATGGCGAGAGCTATCTTGATGCAGGTCATGTCATGTACGTAACAACATGGCTTTGGCGACCAGGTAGGGGCGTTGTCTCTAGAGAAGTCAGCAGGTTATAAAAAGGGAATCTGATGTATCGAGGACAGAATGTGTTACTAGTGAAGAGGTAGTAGCCCCAAAAAAAGTAGGGATAGACGCTAGACCCGACGAAGATCGTCCCAACCCTTCCTCCTTCTCCGCTACCTGGCCAGCTGTAAGTATCCTCCCCCCCCAACAGCACCTGCCCTCCTGGTTCACTGCTCTGTTTGTGAAGAGAATTCCATCTAGGTCGGCCGGGACCATCGCTCCCCAAGTCCGCACCTTTCAACACGGCCCTCGTCACGCGGGTCTGAGAGCGTTTTGGGCTTTGTCGCCCGCGCCGTGGAGCGACCGCCGCTCTGTCCTCTCTTCAAGACTCGCGGCCCAGCCAACCCTAATCCCACAGAGTATTCACCTTGGACAGAGCGTTTAGCCTGGAGACTAGAATATTGGCGCAAAAGCAGGTCTGTGTGCCCCGCCAACCCCGCACACCCCGTGGGCTAAATATCCCTTGTCCTGATTAGCGGAGGTCCACAGCCCACACGCACACGGACTACACTGGCTGCGGGGCGCTATCTTTCGCGGAGGACTGTGCGGAACGGGGATTCGATCGCGTCTGGGGTAACACCAAGAGTACAGGAGAGAGCAGCAGCAGTCGCCAGTGCAAAGTAGCACGGCCTTCTCAAACCTCAAATCTCAAGACGTTTTGCGCATCGGGCGGCCGGTCGCATCCGGTTTTACGATCGTCAACGTACAGTCTAGTCTGGACCATGAGGATCTCCATCCCATCTAGGCCCCTCCTCCATCGCCCCCACATCCCACCCTACTTTTGGTGTAGGTGCAGTTATTACATCTACTCTATAGGGAATGGGCGCATCATAAACGATCATGCACACCATACCGAGATCCGACCCCAGCTCTCTAACCCGGCCAAACTCTTCCCCACTGGATGATCAGCGGCCTAACCGCCATAGGAACTAGACTGCCCGACCGGAACCAGCTCCCGACACCTTAGCATTTGCCACAACGCAGCTTCGCAAAGAGCGGTGCAGCTGACCCCTTGTGCAGCTCAAATTCAACTCAGCCGAGACTGCAGCTGGGAAGCTCTGCGTAGCACAGACAAGTTGAGGATGTCGCCTGTGTGGACGAGATAGAGCTGGCTGAGACAGTGGAATAGATAAGGAGTCGGGAAGCGACTGCCGGCAGATTGTGGCACGGAACCTGTATGGCACTGGTGATCTCCAGTTAGGATTGGAAGCTATCTAGCCTTCGCCTATTGCGTTATCATCCACCTGACCATGAAATGCTACTCCCTTGACCAGGGCCGGTGAGCCAAGTTCGTCTCGACCTATAAGGCCGCCACAAGTATGGAGACGACACAACACTCACCTGCCGAAACGGCCGACAAAATAGCGAAGCGGAAATAGGTAAGGGGAAGACTGTAGAATTCGAGTGTGCAATATATTGATTGATTCTTCGATGAAAAATGAGCGACCTTGTAGACTATGTAACATTGGGTCCCGAGATCGGGCTATTGAGTTTACCCCTTGCTTAATCCTTGCATCGTTCGTAGCCATGCTCTAGGGAGGTCCCGGGCCCGCCATTCCAATCTTCTATGATAACTCCAACAAAGACTTCCCACCTTCGTTCGCGGTCCCGAACCTAGATTGGACGCAAGAACCGCATTGGTCGGGTTGTATTGGCGCAGCCGTAATCAGGTTGGTCGGGCGATCGCGCAGGGCAATGTAAATAGTAGTTAGAACGTAGTCACAATGAACAATGTTAAGTTGAAGGCGGCGAGGATGCTACTTAATTGACTTGCAACTCTACTTTATTCTAGCTACCCTCCGCGCTACTTATATATTAGCCGGAGGTCCATTGCATTGGCCTGCGGCCAATGCCCACAAGGCTCTGCCCTTGCGCCCTGAGACCTAAGGGCAGATATCCCGTCCGGTATGCCCTAGGGCACTCCTGCCCTTGAGCCCTATCCAATTTCCGAGCCGTGCGCCATGGCGCGCTGACGGCGGCTAGGCATACTCCAACAGGTTGACTGGAGGTGGCCGACTTCGGTGATTGGCTAGAAAATACCTGTCAGAAGCTGCCAGCGCAGCTAGGAACAACTGCCACCTAACCAAGGGGCTCAAGCCCTATGGGTGGTTCTGGAACAAGTGACGGAACGTGCTAGAACCAGCTAGTATCCCCGCCGGGTAACCCCTACTCCTATGTATATAAGCCTCCATTCTTCGTAGATTCAATCACTACACGAGTTCATCCATCCACACAAGCCCCACAGAACACCTAGGTCAAACACGGGGGCGGGATGGCAAGCCTTGGTGGCTGGAGCGTGGTCAGCGACGGGGACAAAATCTATTCTCGATGACCATGTTGGAAGACGATTATCGCGGTGTGGGCAATACAACGTAGGTAGACAATAGACTTGATGAATTCTAGCTACAGAAAAGTGGGTGACCCGGTTGACTATGTAAGATTTCGAGCCCCTCGTTGGGAGTGCTGAGTTTACCCCTTGCTTACTCCCTGCTTCGTGACTCATGGCGCCATCACCAACAAACTCCGATAAACGGAGAAGGCAGCGCGGAAGTAGCCCCCACCACCTCCAGCCCACCACGCCGAGGTCCGGGTGGCTGTGCAGCTACGGAACATGTCCTTCCTCTAGCCTCATCGATAGCACGAGGGGGGCACACCGCTTCCCAGGGGCGGAACTAAAGCAGAAACGAGCCACGGCAGAGCACCCACTCCTCAAGTAGAAAGGACACTATAGCTACTCTTACACGACGACAAGTCGTCCAGCAGATAGGACTGGCAGGCCAACTCGCCATACGTTCTCATAGTACATACACCACACCACATTAATTAGAGGAAGACCCCACCTCAAGACTATATCCCGAGCATGTAAATGCTAGCGATTCCGACACCTACATACTGTGGAGGCAGATTCTGAGCCCGGGCAGTTAGCTAGAATTCTTGACGCGGGTAGCTTACCTACCTCGCTGCCGCTCGTTTTTCCGTAGCACGTAGGCCCACGAACGAGAGCATTGAGCACACTACCCACCGGCCCCGATACTCTCCACAATACGCAATGCGGGCCCAAGGGGGTAATACTAAACCGCGGTAGATCATGTCTATTAACGATTTGTCTCTATTCACCCAAAGACTCTAGAATCCCCTCTCCCGGCCATGGAGAAGTTCCGGAGGCATAATATAATCAATGTCCGGATCGACCTCACGGTTGGTGATCCGGCGATTTTGAGAGGAACAACTCATCAATACTAACACCCGTGGGTAGCTATTACGCCCCAGGAACATGCTCAAGAATGGTAGTCAGGAGGCAGCATAACTTTGCCTTTAGTCTGGCGGTAGCGCCACTCGTATTAATACCGGTCAACTCCTTCCCACCGAATTAATGTCAGCGTTGGGATTGTCTACAGCCACCAACTACAGGCTGGTTACAGTCTTTCCAACAACAACCGGTGGACCGCGTGGGGAACATCCGGTGTTCCGCCAGTTGGACGGGGTTCCTAGGTTTCAAACTTCGAATCGAGCTTTCGAGAAACCGAAGGAGCAGGGAGGCTGGTTGCCCTCATCTCGTCTTCTGGTTGGATGAGCCTTTTAGAGTGTGATTATCTTCCGTGGTCCAATCACTTTAGTGGTTAACCCCCCACAGAGGGGCAGATAGACTAGGAGACGGGAGAACCAGCTATAAATTCCTGGGCTGGCTACAAGAGCCACACAATACTCTCTCAGCCGTCCATACGGCGGGTCTTCCCCCGATCCTGGCAATCCTAAGAGGGGGTGTTCCAAAATGAACAACTCAGCCAGAAGTACCGTCTGATTAAGGCCCTTAAACAGCTCGCGGACACTGACAGTCTCTATTTCTGAATACTTTGTCCCACCAAGCTCCTCCTTGCTGCCGTCTTCGAGCGGTGTAGGGAGGATAGATGCCCGGTTGCATCCGCTGCCCCGGTAGATGTGGGCGAGCGAGACGAACCGACAAGATCAACAACTCCCCGAGCAATAGAACTTCTTCCTGGAAAGACAGTATTGCAAAGGATTGGATTGCTACTCTTATACGTATCTAGACTATGCGGAATTCAACTAGACTTAAATACATGAAGCATTTTACTACGCAGCAGCAATGCAAAGTGTTCTTCCCAGCTATGCCGAGGTTATCGCCGCCATGTCGATATCCTCAAGGTCATGGTGTTGAGGTCGCCCCGCGACCTCAGCTTGCTCAATCTTCGTCCTCAGCTGCTCATAGATCCTCACAGTAATACTCAGACCACTCACAGCAGCTAGGCGCCCATACCCTGAGCAGAATGCTCCGAGACAATGTCTCGCAACAGACAGATCTATCCATTTCTACCGCAGCCTCCGCAGAGTAACGGCCCCGTCGCCAGGCACAGACCCAGCTCTTTGGATAATGTTCCTCGCCGGCCACTGCAGGTACTACTACGGGTGTTGATAAGGAACTGCCCGGAGACCCCCCACGGTCAAAAACGAACCATAATAATCTAGTGGCCACAGGAGAACAGTCTAGAACAAGATGGGAAGCGAAATAAGTGGGTCGTTTCGGGGCTTCGGCGATGTCTTTCCACACGTTGCAAGGCTTTGAATAGGTAGCGACTGCACTTTAGCCGGGACCGAAATTTAACAGCAATCAATTGGTGGGGCACCATAGCCCTAAACCGGCCAAGCAGCCCCTCAAGAGTGGCAACGACGTGTCGCTCCGGCCCACATATATATAGACGATTCTAGGGAATTAGCGGCGACCCTCATGGGGCTCAACGCCGGAAGACGAGTATCACGATGTAGGTAGTACAACGTAGGCAGGAAATAGACTTAATAAATTGTAACTACAAAAGGTGGGCGACCCGGTTGACTATGAAAGATTGCGAGCGTCCTGTTGGGACTGTCGAGTTTACCCCTTTCTTACTCCTTGCTTCGTGCTCATGGCGCCATCACCAACCAACACTTAAATCCAGCTAGTTTATTACAAAATAGCAGCTACCAGAGCTTGTACAACTGTGCCCCATTGCGCCAGTAGATGGGCACTTACTGTATTCGACGATCCGGTCTATTTACGTGGTGATAATGAGCTGTTGGACCAAGATAGATGAACCATGTCTCGCCGAGCGGCCCGAACGGCGGCAGCCAGGGCAGCCGGTCAACTAACCTCACTGTCGGAAGCGCAAGTGGTATTGTCGGGCAAAGAAGATATAAATAGCAGTCGCAGGGTATTCACGAAATCAGGGTAGTCTACCAGGCCACAGGCAGAAAAGTGATTCGATTGAACCAACTACTTGATTCTAGCTATCCTCCGTGCGGTGAATATAAGCGACTTGGAGACCTACCACCATAGCCCGAGGTATATATCAATTAAGCATATGTAACAGATTAGGCGACCCTCTATCAACGAGAACCGTTTCTCCGAGCGTCCCACACCTCAGGACATCAGATAGCGCTCTGGGCATTCTATTATACTTTTAGCCATTATGCTTAGACCTGTCCCTAGCAACGCCCGAGTCGTATGCCATAAACAAAGCCAGCAAGACATAAACACAACACTAACAGCCTGGCTCCCGGACCGAGCCCGTGCCACACGCCAATGGGTAAGTGCACGTACATATCAAGAGCTCGATAAGCTACCGCTCATACGGCCACAGGGCAAAAAACGAGGCGAAGGCGGCCCAGGCACACCGCTCGTTGGCCGAGCGCTGCTACCCTCACCGCTACGCAGACCTCTCCCCGCAGCCTGCTGCCAGATAGATAGATAGACGAGACGAGGGGCTCACACCCTGTGATTTTCCTACCACAAATCAAATAAGGAAAAAGCCCGTGTGTGGGATGTTGGGGGGGGGGGGGGAAAGAGGGGTAGATAGTCTCCACAGGGTTGCGTTTAGATTGTTTTTAAATGAATCGAAGCCCCACAGATGGGGGATG